>JAGDQO010002595.1:0-23763 GCA_018342035.1 Solanum appendiculatum | reverse complement strand
GGATGTATTTGTTGAAAGTTTTACTATAAAGTCTTATATATATTATTATAGTTTTACTTAGCCAATAATTAGCCGATAGGCGATGCATGCATGGTCAAGTAGTGCTATAGCCTATAAGTAGTCTACAGTTGTTAACTAAAAATTATAAGTTGATTATTCCCGACTTATAACTTTTTAGCTTGTAATCATTTTTAGCTTGATCAATAATTTTAATTTATCCATAATATTTTTGTATAATC
Organism: Solanum appendiculatum; assembly: GCA_018342035.1. Lineage (NCBI taxonomy): Eukaryota > Viridiplantae > Streptophyta > Magnoliopsida > Solanales > Solanaceae > Solanum > Solanum appendiculatum. Next base: position 23,524 of record JAGDQO010002595.1, on the reverse strand, counting down.
CCTAAAATAAGTTTTCTAAATCAGAACCACCAGATGCATTTCCTCACCTACTTTTCAAGATTTGACCTCCTTTGTTGTCAAGCAGCCCATATAGTTCTTATGTTTGTAAAAAAATATATGAAGAATTTGTATATTACAACTTGTTATTATTATTAATTACTAATGATAATAACTAATATCATTTGTGGTCGATGGCGTCATTGATTATGTCATTCTTAATCTGTAATTAATAACTATCAAATATTTATGCTCTAGTGTAATTAATAACTATCAAATATTTATGTTCTAGTACAGTAAAACCTCACTAAATTAATACTCGATAAATTAACAATCTTTCTAAGATAATATTTTTCTCCAGTCCCGACTTGGGTCAATGGAAAAAATCACTTATTTCGATAAGATAATAAGATAATATATTTTCAAAAAACCCCTATATAAATATATGATCTCATTAGTATTATAAATTAATAATTCTTTAAAAGTACAAATATATCTAAGATAATTTAGTAAAATGTGATTCTATTGTGTTTTGTTTTTTTGTTAAATTTTAAATCTAATTGAAGTTCATCTTTAATTTTTCCTATTACATTTAAAAGTTCATTATTATCTTTTCGAACTGCACCATAAAATTGTGAAGAGTTCTAGATACGATAAGTGTTTCCTTACGCATAACTGGTTCCAATTGTATTGTATCATCTACAACTTCATCATCAACATTATGTTTTATGGTATCCACAATTTCTTCTAAGCTTTGAACTTTTGAATATGTATCATTTTCACTTGGATAATCCAATAGGTTATTGACATCCATTTTATTACAATAATCGAGATCATGAATCATGACCTCAAGTTCATGAATGACGTTTTCACAAGTGGGTCCATTCAAATTCTCTGAGATTTCATCCTCTAAATAAATTTTGCAGTGTCAAAAAATAATTTATTGTTGTCTCTTTCTGAAAACTTGTCATTCAAGCCGGAATTTGCAAAATTGATAGCATCCAAAACATTAATCTTTCCTGGATCAGTTTCATGTCCCATTTCATAGCCGTCTAATATCCTACGATAAAATTTGTTCCGGTAATACATCTTGAAACCTCTTATTATCCTAGCATCATAAGGCTGAATCTCAAAGTACTATATAAATTAATAATTATTAATTTATCGATTAAATAATACCTCTACAAAATAATAATATTTCACGATCCCAACTATATTAATTTAGTGAGGTTTTATTGTATATCATGAAAGAGTTTATATTATTAAAAATATTCTTATCTAATTGATTTTGACCTTAAAATAATTTAAGATCATATATTGTAACTAGTGAATTTGGCCGCGCTTCGCGCAGTGTGATTACTCATTTTACAAATTCATTATTAATTTAAAAATTGATTTACTACTATAGTTTATAAACTATAATGCCAATTGTTTTGAAAATTCTTTAAATGTTATAAACCATAAAGAACACTGCTTACAAATTCATTATTAATTTAAAAATTGATTTACTACTATAGTTTATAAACTACAGTGCCAATTGTTTTCAAAATTCTTTAAATGTTATAAACCATAAAGAACACTGCTAATTGTTTTAATATTCATTCATCTCCTAATGAATGCCTGAGATCCTAATAATTTTACCTGAGATCTTTCTGTTGCCTGCACAAAAATGACATTTTTGGTGATGATATTTGGCTGCCGCTAATGATATCTAACTGCATATAATCACAAAACAATTATGATAAAAAATAAAATAAAAAAGATAGCACACACAGGAGCGGAGCCACCTTAGGCGAAGGGTGTTCATCTAGTGTATAAAGGCTATATGCTAGTTATTATGAGTGTATATTTGATTTTGCACATCCTTAACATAGGTGAGAAGAAAACTTGCACACTCATCTCGAAATTCCTAGCTCCGCCACTGAGCACACATACTACAAAAGAAAAGAAAACATGATTGAGTTTGATGATGTTGTATAGACTTGGGAAGAAGGATCAATTTTTATTTATAAATATTACCTAAGAACTGTGAAGGCACAATTTAACATATATTGGGGAATTGCGACAGATGGCCAATTTGCCTAGCTAATTTATGATGAGACTTTTGGGCTTTTTGGTTAGGTAACGATTGCTTCTACTTTTGCTTCAAATTCTGAGTTTTAAGTTCATGTTAAATCTGTTACAATAGTCATTTAAGGTGTAATTAATGATGGTGTATTATTGCTACGTTTATTTGTGTTTTATGAGTCTTTTAAATTCATTTATTAGTAGCAGAAATGAAACAAAAAAAATACAGGAAAAGGTGAAAAATGGCCCTTTCATCTTTTATTAATAAAGGAGATGACATTTGTTATTTAAAATATATTACATAAATTAAAACTAAGAAAAAGCTCAAAAAATAAGAAAAAAGATAAATGAGAATGCTAGCTTTTGAGAGGTGCCACATCAGCAATCCTATATCCAGCTTTATATATATATATATAGATTTGTTAAGGAGTGGACTTATCTTTATTAAAAATTTAATTATCTAATTGGTTTGAATTGATTTGAACCATCTTGATAGTATTTAATGGAGTACTAGGGATGGCAATGGAGCGGGGCAGGGCGGTTCGTTGCAAACCCGCATAAACCAGCAAAGACTTTCACCCTCCCCGCCCCTCCCCTCCCCGCCCCACATAACATAAGTTTCTCTTTTCAACCCGCCCTGCCCCACTCCGTCCAAACCCACCCAAACCCGCCCTGCATACTTTGTTCTTGCTTTCTTTATAAAATAAAATATTTTTGGATGACTTTGATAGCTTATTCTAACATAAAAACACTACTGATGCAGTAGCTGTAAAACATTACATCAAAAGACGAGTGTTTGATAGTTTAGAAAAACTATTTGAATATATAGAAAAAGTGATGAACAACAGAAGAATTAGAAGAGACTGATTACTATAACGCAATGTCAAAAGGAAGTGATTCCAAGAATAAATGAAAAATGGATTCTCAATTAACATGACACAATTACAAAAGAAAAAAAAATTATTGATTCTTTAAAAATTAAAAATAATTAAATAAGTCAAGGGATTAAGCTAATAAAAGCAAATAATAATGTTAATCTGGCAAGTATTTGACAGTTGGTTTTCTTGCCTAAAGCCTAACGGAAGAAACTGTTTTAGTGATTTAGCATTGGGTTTATCTCAAACCCGCAACCGCCCTGCACCATATTCTTTTTAGGGAAAATTACGCGGTTAACCAAACTTATACTACTTAATTAGTCATCATAGCTATAGTTTGTTATAATTACCACTCGCAACTAACATTAACCATTAATTACGTGGGCTGACTTCAGGTTTGTATAATTAGTCACATTTGTATAATTCGCCACATTTGTATAATTCGCAACTAACAATTCATCGTTTGATTTGTATTTGTATACGATGGTTTGTATTTGTATATGACGATGATTTCCTTTGGTTTTTCAGTTTTATCACCATATACATTCAATATTTTTTTGTATAACTTTTTAAAGTTTGTATAAACGTGTAGTTTTCGGATTTCGTATAATATAATTTGTATAATATAATTTGTATAACTGTTTAAAGTTCATATGTTTATGTTTGTATCAATTTGTTATTTCGAGTTTTATCATATTTGTATAATTTCAGACTTTGTATTGCTCAGTTATACAAAAACTCACGAATTATTCAAACGTACCCGCGAATTATAGAAACAAAATGCGAAATATACAAATTATTGCCCTCTCTCGCTCACCTCTCTCCTCCCTCTCCCAATCTCGCACGCCAGATATACAAATACATATGTATAACAGTTACATATATACAATTATTTTGACAGATATACATATACAAGTCGCCTCTCTCCACTCTCTGTCCTCTCTCGCTCGCCTCTCTCCTCTCTCTCCCAGTCTCGCTCACCACTCTCCTCCTTATAACATGTAGCTACGAATCATAATTAGCAAACTATAGCTATGGAGCATAATTAAAATATTTTGAGTGGATATATATGAAAGTTCCTCTTATATTTATTAAAAAGAGATTAAACCCGCCCCACAAAAGCTACAACCTGCCCCGCCCCCACAAAGGTTGTAACCCGCTCCGCCCCGCACCCACCCCCCACCCCTCCCCATTGTCATTCGTATGGAGTACTATTAAGAGGTTATTCAAAGATTTTTATAAAAATGACTTTAATTTTCACCATATTTTTGTCTACCATCATTAACTATCATATCGTAACTACAATTTTAATAATCCGATCGGTGAACACCATAGAACAAATTTGGACAACACTTGCGGCATAGTCGGAGATCTACTGTGTATTTGTGCTGTTATTTTCAGGATGGGAATTATGTGATACAAAGTAACATGTTAATTCCTTAAGCATTTTTAAAATCCATATATTTATCGACAAGAGATATATATGATTTGATGTGTTGAACTTTAATCTCATGTGGACAAAAACACAATTAATGTATTAGAGAAAAGAAAAGGAAAATATGATCCAAACAACTGTATTGATCTTATTATTTGGTCATTAATTTTCTAGGTAAACTTCAAAGATGAAACCGTGACACAAATTAAAACATATACCAAACTGAAATTAAAGGAGATTATTAATTATACGTATGCATGGTACTCTACTATATTGTGACTTTTCATCATTTAAAGCACAACATCAAATTTTGCCATCGTCTTTGTGTTCTTTGGCAATTAAACACAAATCTTTATGCTTAGCTGCACTTAATCCATTTTTTTCAATCATATCCAACTCTTCTGGACTAGCTCCATATGGAAGCGTCCAATCGAAATGGTATAGGAGCCGAGCCAAAGGATGTTTAACATTAGTTAAACCAAATTGCATTCCTAGAACTCAAAATAATTTCCCATATAGTCAATAGGACAATTTTCAAATCTTTCTGGTATAAAGCTTTCAGGGTCGTCCCAACTTTCTGAATCTCTTCCAAGGGCCCATGTATTGATTAGTACTCTAGTCTTAGGAGGTATCGTATATCCATCTATATACGTTTGTTTCCTACATTCCCTTGGTAGTAGAGTACTTGGAGGATGTAGCCTTAATGTTTCTTTGATCACTAGCTTTAGGTATGTCAATTTATCAAGATCATCGTCATTAAAAGTTGTCTTTCCCTTGAAGACTTGTCTCACTTTATTTTGCGCCTTGGCCATAATTTTTGGTCTCTTCATCATTTCTGATAATGCCCAAATAATAGTCGCAGCTGAAGTTTCAGTTCCAGCAGCGAACATGTCCTACAACAAAAAGATTTTTACTTATTAAAGATGGTAGGGGTTCAGGAACTACATGTGTAACTGTAGACTACTCCCAACTGTTATGCATTGAATGTCTCTAATTAATTTGGTGCCTCTTTAATTAGTTAAGTCATTTTAGAGGCAGCATTAATATAAAAGCCTGCTAAATCTTAAGGAATCAATATATATCAAAAACTCACTTTTCTTCCTTATTTTAATTTATTAAAATATGGAGATCATTTATTTCTTTGTTGCACTACTCATATTCTTTTCCTTTTTTGTTTACTCTACTTAGAAAATCATCAACACAAGAAAAATTGCCTCCAGGTCCATGGAGACTTCCCATTATTGGTAGTCTTCATCACTTGAGAGGTGCATTATTATTTCCACATCGTACCCTAAAAAATCTAGCAACAAAATATAGTCCTATTATGTACTTACAACTCGAAGAAATTCCTGTTGTGGTCGTATCGTCCCCTAATATGGCGAAAGGAATACTAAAAACTCATGAACTCGCCTTTGCTACTAAGCCACAACTTACATCCATAAATATCACTACTTATAATTATAAGGATATTACATTTGCACCATACGGTGATCAATGGAGACAAATGCGTAACATATGCGTAAAAATATGTGTTACGAGGTGAAGATTTGGTTGATGTTCTTCAAAGAATAAAGGAGAATGGTGAACTTCAATTTCCAATCACAAATGATCACATAAAAGCAATCATTTCTTAAGTCTTCTCCTTAATTAAATTAGAATATTTTATTACTGTCAGATCATTTAAAGAATATCTAAAAGCAAGTCTCCATAAAAAAAATTGTATGTATAGGGAAGAGTACTTGTTATTATAGGTAAAAGTGTAGTAGCGCGCTGATTATATCAGTTTTTTAGCACTAACATTGTATATATAGTTAAAAACTTAAATTCAACATTTTAATATTTATATATTTTTTCATAAGGAACGTGTTTTGGAGTTTGCCAATTAATTTAAAACGATTAATAAGTTATTAGGATTTCTCTCTCTGTGTTTGCTAAAACATTGCGGTCTTTGCTTGATGTTGAAAGGATAGTTTGTTGCATTAAAGTTTCTATTATACGCAAGGTCTGATAAGGGTCCGATCAAAAAGGACTATTATATGCAATCTTACCTTATATTTCTGTCAGAGGCTATTTTCAAGACTTGAATCCTTGTGCAACTTTACCGGTTACTCCAGTTACCCCTGGTCTTTGCTTGATGTTATTATGTGAAATTGGGATTTGATGGGCTCATCAGTCTTCTTTTAAATGATATATTCTCCGTTTCAAAAAAATTTAATCTACTTTTCTTTAGTCAGTTTAAAAAAGAATGACCTTTTTTTTGTTTGACAACACTTTAATTTTAGTTTTCCATATGGCATGTTCAAGCCATAAGATTAAAGGATATTTTGATACATTTGACATAATTTTAATTTAGAATCACAAGATTAAAAAGTCTTATTTATTTTTTAAAACTGCTTGTCAAGCCAAATTAGATCATTCTTTTTTAAACAGAGTAATTATCTAACGATATTTCAAAGTATGAGATGATAATTGAAAGTCAAGAAAATAATCTTGTACAATACTCCCTCGTTCCTATTTATATGTCACTATTTTAGATTTCACGTGCATTAAGAAACTAAGTAAGTTTACTACTCTACCCTTATTTAATGTTTTTTTGAAGTCAAGTTTTCGATCAATGAATATGAATTAATTTATTTTGATTAATTAATTTGACCAACGGATATGAATTATTTACTTAGTTTTTCTATATTGGTCAAATGTATATTTTTGAGGTTAATAACTCAAAAGGATAAAATAGAAAGAATAGTGTTATTTATGCATTGATTTTATGATCATGAATTAATTTATTTTGATTAATTAATTTGACCAATGAATATGAATTATTTACTTAGTTTTTCTATGTTGGTCAAATGTATATTTTCGAGGTTAATAACTGAAAAGGGTAAAATAGAAAGAATGTGCTATATATGCGTTGATTTTATGAAATGACAAATATTAAAGACCATACAGTAAAACCTCACTAAATTAATAATCTCTCTATGGCAATATTTTTCTCCGATCCCGACTTGGGCCAATGGAAAAAATCACTTATTTCGATACAATAATATGATAATATATTTTCAAAAAACCCCTATATAAATATATGGTCCCATTAATATTATAAATTAATAATTCTTTAAAAGTATAAATATATCTAAGATAATTTAGTGAAATGTGATTTTATTGTGTTTTATTTTTTTGTTAAACTTTAAATATAGTTGAAGTTCATCTCTAACTTTTCTTATTGCATCCAAAAGTTCTAGTGTTGTCTTTTCGAATTACGTACACCATAAAATTGTGAAGAGTTCTAGATATGATAAGTGTTTCCTTACACGTAATTGGTTCCAAAGGTATTGTATCATCTACAACTTCATCATCAACATTGTTTTTTATAGTATCCACAATTTCTTCTAAGCTCTGAACCTCTGAATATGTATCATTTTCACCTGCACAATCCAATAGGTTATATATTGACGTCTATTTTATTGCGATAACCGAGATCATTAATCATGACCTCAAGTTCATGAATGACGTTTTCACAAGTGGGTTCATTCAAATTCTCTGAGATTTCATACTCCAAACAAATTTTGCAATGTCAAAAACAATTTGTTGTTTTCTCTTGCTGAACATCCAAGTCGGGATTTCAAAATTGATAGCATCCAAAAACATTAATCGTTCCTTGATCAATTTCATGTTCCACTTCATAACCTTCTAATATCCTACAACAAAACGGGTTCTGATAATACATGTTGAAACTCTTATTATCCCAACATCACAAGGTTAAATCTCAAAATACTTTATAAATTAATGATATAAAATAATAATATTTCACAGTCCCAATTATATTAATTTAATGAGATTTTACTGTATATTATTAATAAAGACGACATATAAATAGTAACGTTAAAAGTATTTCAAAGTGTGATATGATTGGACTTATTCTTAAATAAAGGTTAGCAATTCCTAAATTAATTAATGGAGGTGTGTACAGATCTAGGGGGATGTCAGAAAGAAAGATAAAATGCCAAAGACTTTAAAACCGACAACCCAATCCAACACCGAATTTACAGAAAGGTACTCACAAAAAGCAATATAACAGAAATTAAGGATGTGTTTAGTACCAAGAAAAGCATTTTAATAAATTAATAAATAAATTTCTTATTTATTTTCGAAAAAACTATCTAAATACATATTTTATTTTATTATAATCTCTAAAATTTTCTACCATTTAAAATTTTTCAAAAATCCCCTCTCGGATACATTACTCTCCTCTCGCTGATACATCCCTATTCCCTTCTCGGATATATCCCTCCCCTTTCTGATACATCATTTCCCTCTAGGATACATCCCTCTATCTATATATCAAGATGTCTATTGATGTATCCGGATGTCCTATCCCCTCTCAGATACATTCCTCCCCTCTCAGATACATCCCACACATATGTATCAAGATGTCTACTAATGTAATCGGAAGTCCAGTGATGTATCCGAAATCCATAAATTTTAACGGATTTTTGTAATTTAAAAAAGAATAGGAAAATAATGTAATTAACTCTTAACAATATGAGATTTATGTAAATTATTCTTTATTTTCTGATATTTAATAAATAAGTAAGAAAATATCATTTGAGAAGCATGTGTACGCAAACAATATTGGATTGGCACGAGGGGCTAGGGGTGTGAGGGTTGTGGAGATGATGGTAGCTATGCAGGAGCTTACCCCTCCCTAGATCATGAATACTTGTGTTACATTTTAAAAAAATATAAATATAAGTATAAATTCAAACTCAAAGCATCATATCATATAATGTTGATTAGGTGTATTAATGCACCTCTCTAAATGCAAGAAATTTAAATCTTTCGTCTATATTATCTTTTTTCTTTCTAAATTTGGATAGCATCTCTCTAAGTTATTATCTATAGCAATTCTAGGTGCACCATAACTTTTACTTCCTCCGTTCAACAATAGTTGCCCACTATACTATTTTGAGATGTCTAATAATTCTTGTCCACTTTATGAAATCAATAGATAATTTTACACTTAGTTCCTAATTTATCCTTATTATTAATTATAGCTATTTCTCTATTATATTTTTCAAGACATTGTATTTATTATATTCAAAGGGTGATATAGCAAAATTACCCTTTTATTTATAATTTCTTAAGAAGTGTGCAAAATCGATAGTGAGTAAGTATTTTTGGACAAAGGGAGTATTAATCATCCATGTGGGATTCCATATTTAATGCAATTCAGCCCATTAGCTGGGCAAACTTATTTTCAAAAAAAATAAAAAACAGTAAGAAAATATGTACTTTCATTGTCCGTTTCACATTACTTAAGCCTAGTATATAAATTATTATTTTTAATTTATACATTTCAAACACATCAAGAAAAATTTATTATTATTATTCAATACTATCCTTATCATTAAATAACTAATAATTTTATTTTTTAAAATTTCAACACTCAAATCTATTTCAAATAAGCTTAAATTTGAAACATAAGTTTCTTGTATTATAAAGAACAAATCTCAAACATCAAATTATCAAATAACAACAAATCTCAAACATCAAATTGTCAAATAACAACAAATCTAATAAAATCATTCAGCACTATTTTAATACTTTTTCATTTACTACTATACTATATCATCATGAATGAAACACATGTTAAAATTGGCTAATAATTTCAGACGTATGAATTTTTTTATCAAAATAATTATTATTATATTTTCCAAATTTCAACACCTAAATCTACTTTAAATAAGCTTAAATTTGAAACATAAGTTTCATATATCATAAAGTACGATCCTCAATCCTCAGTTTATCATAATAACAACCAAACTAACAAATTTATTTAGTGACCAAAAAAATAATCAATCCCTCCCTTCTCCCCCCCCCCCCCCCCCCCCCCCCCCCTCTCCCCTAAACCCCCCACAATTGAATACCTAGCTACTAGTAGTAGAATGAAGGTGTACTAATAGACTTGCAGCTTAAGCCCTTAATTTTTCTCTTATTATGGACTTTAAAAGCCATTGAGCTATGCCTATGCATTAGTGAGGACAGTTGAATGACACAGAAACATCATCTAAAATCATTTTTAAAACGTGTACATATGAATTTCCTCTTCTAGAGTTGTCTACACTAGGTTGGGAATATGATTTAATGGTGGTTATGGGCGGCAACATTAACTCATTAAAATATGATCCATCTAATCAATTTAAATCTATTGTAGTAATGATTTTTTCATTTATTAATTTAGGTTATCTTCCATTCAATTTAGTTAATGTAAACATGAATTAATTTGGATAAAATATTTTTACTTGACATTTTATGTAGATATAGTAAAAAAAAAAAAAGGTTATATTTATTTTGTTTGTTAATTAAACAAATTATAATGATTTCAAACTAAGAAACTAAAATTTGTTAAAAATTAAACGAATTGAGATATGACTTATAGCTTAATCCATTTTGAATCAGTCCATCCAAAAGCCTGAATAAGTAGGCTTGGCAGAATTGGGCAATAACCATTTATTGAATTGAAATATGACGTTCGTATATATTTAATATGGAATAGATTTTTTTTTTAGGATAAACAACATAAATTTTACTACTTTAACAGCTAATTACTTAGATTCACGCTAGTTGCAATATTATGTTCTTTATAATACTTTGGGCCTCAGATACGTGTATGCAGCCCTTCCAACATGTATCTCAGATACACGGGGTCAAAATTAGGTATAATTTGTTCTAGATATATTATATCCACGTGGATCCGCATGTAGATTCTCTCGCTCGCCTCTCTCCTATCTCACTCACCATTCTCCTCTCTCGCTCGCATCTCTCCCTCTCTTGTTGTATTTCAGAATATATTTGGTATTCGCAGGGATACATAAGCTATCTCGCTTGCTTCCCTCCTTTTCGCGCTCGCCTCTCTCCCTATTTTAGTGTATCTGATAGCAAAAATACATATATTAGAGTGTATTTGACTTGAAATCTGATATGAAATTATTAATTAGTGAGACAAGATGTAATTATTTCAAACTATAAAGAAAATTAGTAAATATGATATGAATATATATTTGACTCGTTAGATAGTTTTTCAATTTTTTTTAACACGTACAAAAGCCAAATTCATATTCTACACCAGCTTCGTCCGCCCTATGCCTAGTTGTCAAATAATATTACAAAAAGTAAAAATGTAATGAGAAATTAGATTGCAACACAAAGATCATAACTCATAAACATTCATTAGCACATATATAGAAAATGAGCCGAAGAGAACAAAAGGGTTAAGTATACACTCATATTTTTCAAAATGTCCATACGAAAAGGAAGAATTGAGTGATTTATTATAGGAGACATGACTTCAGGTAATGAACTCAAATCTAATGTAACAGAAACCCACTTCTCAATTATATTAATAAGACTAGAGTTCAATTACAAATCCAAAGTAAATGCAATAACACAAATAGCAAAAACCGAAACAGAATTGTAGAAATACTAAACGTAAAAACTAAGAAATTGATAGACGGTAGAAGGGAGATGAGAAGCTTAGACTCAAAATTAGAGATGAGAAACATAGAAATGACCTTTGCACATAATTCACGATACCTTCTGATAGTGATGCCATGTTCTATTTAACGACAACCAACGATACCCTTAGTGTGGATTCCAAATTATCATTTGTGAAGGCCTGGCCTATTACTTTTACTTGGCCCAGTATCTATTTGTATGATATCCTTATTGGTATCCCTATTGGGCTGGAGCTGATACATAACACTTCACTTTATGTGTTGGTTAAAATATATATTGAAGTGAAGATTATTTGATCAGACATGTAACAAATAAAAATAAAATTACAGCCAACTTCGAATCAGTCTATGTTAGTGTGGACATTTTAATATTATTGTTCTATTATTAAAATTGTCACATATGTTAATGAGGCTTAATTGCCTATTCTTCTTGGTGGTCATATGTTAGCAGAATGTTGAGAGTAATGGCATTCATGTGTAACATTTCTTTTGAGACGTTTGGCATTGTGACCGTTTACTCCAACTTGGCCATGACCTTTATTTCTCCTCCATTCAATCTCAATAATTCTTTACTCTTTATTTTGAGCATTATACCTTATCTTGTAACTTATGTAACATATGTGTCATTCACTTACCCTAGTAACTATCCCATTATCTTTCTATTCATTGCAAGGAAGAATTCTTCACTATAAATAGTGTGGTCTTACTTTGTGTTAGGGATATGAGATAGAGTGTTAGCCAAATATGAGAAGTGTTGTATTGTATATATAATGAGTTAGTGTAGTGAAAGAGAAAGTTGAGACAAAGAAAATCTTCTAAGTCTTCAATTATATTCTCTATATAAAAATAGAGTAATAATATATGTTGAAGGAAGGTGTTGTTATGTGGAGCTTTGGACTCTTCAACTAATCCGGAGTTGTTTGAGTTGTACGACGTTGTTGGGCTGTTGTATCCTGGAGGGGACAAGTCAAGAGTGATACTGCTGGATCGGTGTAGCTTATACCGCAGTGGGCTTGAATCTCCTTAAAGAGAGCGAGATATCCGCGCCTCAACCTAATTCTTATTTATTCATTTATGTTCATTTTATTTTTCAACTGTAATTTATTTTGTATTTGTGGTATATTACACCAACAATCTATACCAACAAAATGATAGAATTTTTAACGTCAAAAATATTTTCTGGGGTCTGCTTTACTCAAACCGTACTGTAGAGCCCAAAATGTTATGTCGGACTTCTTTTATTCTTAATGAAATGATTTTCAACTACACAAATATCTATAAATTATTTTGGACCACAAATTTCAAAAGTCTTCCTTTTTTTTAAGCATCGTATCAAATCAAACGATGTCACATAAAATAAGATAGGAGGGAATATTTTTTTTTAGTTACTTATCAAATATAAAAAACTAAACAAAAAAACTCACTTATCTTGTAGAAAATATTTTTATTCAGCTATTGCTGCTTTTCAACCACCAACCTTATGGATGGCTAGTATGAGACACATAGGCAGGATGGTGAGCCCTAAAAATTAATATGGTTGTAATGTTGCACCTACCACTTGACAATCTAGTGCACATTTTAATCATTTGTTCGTACTTTTAGAGTGAATAGGAACATGTATGCAAGTTTTCGATATCATAGCCTTTTTCTAATTTACTTTAATTTTCGAGTGAAATTTATTGCTTTGCTAGCTTTTCTATTCATTTTAATTAAATGGCTATGAATGACATGATTAAACTTTTTATAAAATCGTTTGCGTTATGTCAATATTTTTTAGTCTCATTCAATGTTGATATTAAAGGTTGTTAAAGATGAAATTGTTAGTCCGTGACAATTAAAAGACATTTTGGATGATATTTTTTAAAGTTGTAGAAAATATTGATATACATGGACACTACACAAAAAGATATTTAGCGACAATTATCAATGACAATAGTTTATTTGTCACTAAATATTTTTTTTTAATGGCATTTAACATTCCTTGTAAATGTCCCTAAAGCCTATAACGATATTAGATTCAATGACATTAACTAATGCCAGTAAAAACTTTAGCACTCTTTGTTAATGTGCATATTTACTGTCGCTAAAAGTTATTTTCGTCGTAGTGAGACAAAGTCATGAAGAATTTTGCTGAAGTACGTAACTGAAGATATTGAAAAGACAAGTTGATGCTACAATTTTACTTTCTCTTCTATTAGGAGTTAAAAAAACTATAATATCGTACAATTTAGATGAGTATATTTTTTGTAATGTAGTGCGACTTGTTTGTATTATTGTAGCTTTTAACAATTGAAAATTAAATGATAATTAGTGAAGGAAAAATCTGTTCTAAAGAAGGTACTCCTAAACTATTTTCTGAAAAATTCTTTCTTAGACTCCTTGGGTCTAAAATTAACATTCTTTAAAAAAAATTTCAATTCCATAGATCAAATTCTATTCTTAAGACTGGACATAATAAATCAACTTGTAATCCAAATAATTAGCTATGAAAAAACATAATATAAGCGTAAATTCTTTTAGTTCTGAAAATTCTTTCTAGTTTAATAAAATATCAAATAAATAAAATTATGAAAGCATAACTGGGTATTCCAAAAATAAACACTTACATGATGCAAATAAAATATAAAGTCAAACCTTGTTATAGAGGCAATGTTTATTTGAACATTTTATGATTGTTATAGTGAAATTTTGTTAGATATGTATACTGACATTCATGACGTTTGGATCACATATGAAATTCATTGAGCAACTATCCCAATTAAAAAGAATAAAAAAAGGTCAAAAATGTCCCTAGTTAATAGTTTGGCCCAAAATATCCATGCCGACAACAATTTAATCTAAAAATGTGCAAATAATAAAGATGTCAAGTTAAATAGATAGATCTGATGCTGAACATATAATTGTTCCTCAAATCCATCGCCTATGGCCTACGCTTCTATATTACCAGTAAAAATCAATCAGAAATATATGTTTCATACAAAATAATTTGTCATTAATTATTCTGATGTACTTCAAAGCTTCATTTTATTTTTTTTTGATTTTTTATTTGATCTCCAATATTCATATTAAAGTCCGTTTACGTAAAGTTTTGTTTGAAAAAATACGCTCTCTAAAATGAATACTAGTATTCATTTTAGATTTCGAATATTGACATCGACAAAATAATATATGTGACCGATTTATTTTTTTTAAAAAAATAAAATAGTACAAATTCTACAATTTCCTTGCTCAAATAGTAAGAAAATATCAATTTTTTTGAGGGACGATTCTTATTTCTTACTAAAGGGTGATTGAGGGGAAAGGAAATGACCAGAGAAAGCTACTCGGATGGTAAGCAAAAAAAAAAAAGGGGAAAAAAAGGGCAAAGCCTGTAAAAAGACGAACAATGAACTTGAAACTTCAGCTCAAATTGATCAACAATGGTGATCAAAGCTATTGACAGAGAAGCATTGAATTAGATGTTTCTAGAATTGGGAATTTTTATTGAGATACCAATGATAAGTACACAAGCTATATATATATATATATAATGGGAATCTCTAAACTAACCACTCTACCATCTACATTTAACAACCTGCCAGCTGTACAATTAACCACTAGTCTACAATATTAACAACCTAAAAACTGCCATGTGACTCTACCATCTACATTTAACAACCTGCCAGCTGTACAATTAACCACTAGTCTACAATATTAACAACCTAAAAACTGCCATGTGCTGCCAGCTGTACAATTAACCACTAGTCTACAATATTAACAACCTAAAAACTGCCATGTGCTATTACTCCCCCTCAAGCTGGAGGGTGTAAAATATTAAACACTCCTAGCTTGCTCATCAAATTCAAATGTTGCACTTTACTTGATCCCTTAGTTAGTATATCTGCTTGCTGATCTTCAGTTCTTACATACATTGTCTTAATGAGTCCTCCTTTGATTTTGTCCCGAATGAAATGACAATCTATTTCAATGTGCTTTGTATGCTCATCAAATATTGGATTGGAGGCAATCTGCGGAGCAGCCTTATTACTATCACTCTTAATAGTCAATGGATGTGTCACTTTTACTCCTAGCTCTTGAAACAGGCCTAGCAACCATGTAATTTCAGCCACAGCTAAAGCCATACTTCTATATTCGGCTTCTGCAGAACTTCTTGATATTGTCTGCTGTTTCTTTGATTTTCAAGACATCAATGAACTCCCAAACTTCACCAAAGAGCTTGTCACAGACCTCCTAGTGTTTGGTCATGCTGCCCAGTCTGAATCACACCAACATGTGAGCTCCTGACTCGGTAGTGAACTCATGAGAATGCCTTGCCCAGGTGCAAGTTTCAAGTATCTCACTACTCTAATGGTGTCACGATCCGAGCTTACACCCTGGACGTGGTCGGCACTCAAGAACCATTGCTGGTTCCCAAGTGAACCATTGGCCTGGCTAACTACTTAGCGAAAGACTTACTCGAGCGACAAAAAGCTTAAAAACAGAATTTTTGAACATTTAAACTCAAAGTAAATACTCAACTCAAAATGTCTGTAAAATACTCAATAATACAAGTATAATAGTTTGCAAAAATATCTCAAGGAAAAGTACATAATGAAAGACTCCTCAACTCTATCTATCTATGAAGCCTCTAATGTTAAAGATAGGTGTCGAGACAAGCCTTGCCTCCACCCTCCCCCTCGAGGTGAAGAACCCTGCCCCGCCTCCACCCGCCCCCTCGAGGTGAAGAATCCTGCCCCGCCCCCGTGGCGAGGAACCCTGCACCACCTCCCCTCCCTCTGAGGCATGGCACACTGCCTTACCCCTTCCCTCCGAGGCATGGCACCCTGCCCTGCCCCTTTCTCCCTTCCTGCACCCGTGGCGAGGAACCCTGCACCGCCTCCCACATACGAGGCATAGCACCCTACCATGCCCCGCACCCCTCCCCTCCCTCGAAGTGCCCCCTTGAGGTGAAGAACCCTGCCCCGCCTCCACCCGCCCCCATGGCGAGGAACCTTGCACCGCCTCCCCTCCCTCCGAGACATGGCACCCTGCCCTGCCCCTTCCCCGAGAGGCGAGGCACCCTGCCTTGCCTCCTTCCCCTTCCCCCCACGAGGCGAGGCATCCTGCCCCGTCTCGCCCCCTCCCCCCTACCCCGAGGCGATGCACCCCACCCCGTCTTGCGCCTTTCCCTCTACCCCGAGGCGAGGCACCCCGCCCCACCCCGCCTCGCCACCCTCCTTCCCACCAGGCGAGGCACCTTACCCTGCCCCGCCTCGTTGCCCCCTTCCCCCCACGAGATGAGGCACCCTGCCTCGCCTCGTCAACCCTCCTCCTCCCCCCACGAGGCAAGGCACCCCGCCCTGCCTCGCCTCCTTCACCCTGCCCCGCCCCACTCTCCCCCGTCCACGAGGCGAGGCACCCCGCCCTGCCTCGCCCCCTTCCCCCTGCCCCGCCCCCACTCTCCCCCGTCCACGAGGCGAGGCACCCCGCCCTCCTCGCCACCTTCCCCCCACGAGGCGAGGAACACCTCACCACCCTCCTCCCCCCTCACACGGAAGCGACGCTTCCCTGCCCTACATCACCCTCTTCCCCCTACGAGGCGAGGCATCCTGCCCCGTCTCGCCCCTTCCCCCTACCCCGAGGCGATGCACCCCACCCCGTCTTGCGCCTTTCCCCCTACCCCGAGGCGAGGCACCCCGCCTCGCCACCTTCCTCCCCACCAGGCGAGGCACCCTACCCTGCCCCGCCTCGTTGGCCCCTTCCCCCCACGAGGTGAGGCACCCTGCCTTGCCTCGTCAACCCTCCTCCTCCCCCCACGAGGCGAGGCACCCCGCCCTGCCTCGCCCCCTTCACCCTGCCCCGCCCCCACTCTCCCCCGTCCACGAGGCGAGGCACCCCGCCCTGCCTCGCCCCCTTCCCCCTGCCCCGCCCCCACTCTCCCCCGTCCACGAGGCGAGGCACCCCGCCCTCCTCGCCACCTTCCCCCCACGAGGCGAGGAACAACTCACCACCCTCCTCCCACAAGGCGAGGTGGGGCGAGGCACCCTGCCCCGCCTCCCCTCTCCTCCCCTCCACTCCCCTCCCCTCCCCTCCCCCCCCCCTCCAGGGAGAGCAAGGCGAGGACCCCGCCTCGCCCCATTCCACCTCCCCCCTGGAGGTGAGTCACTCCGCCTGCCTCGCCCCGTTCCCCCCCCCCCGCTCGAGGCGAGGCAAACCCGCCCCTGTCCCCCCCGGAGGCGAGGCACCCTGCCCTACCCTCGCCCCCCCCCCCCCCCCGAGGCAGGCACCGTGCCCTGCCTCGCCCCCCCTCCACTTCGAGCACCGTGCCCGTGCCTCGCCTCCCTCCCCCTTCCCCCAAGGCGAATGGCACCCCCCCCCCCCCCCCCCACAGAGAGCTTTTGTGGAGCTTGAATCTCTACTATGTACTCAACATTAATCTATACTAACACTAAATCTTAAAGAAATGGCAGCAAAGGAGCAATGTGTTTGAAGCAAGAATCCTAGTAGCAAGAACATACTTCTATCTGTAAAGGATTCTCAAGCCAAAGATTTCATTGATAAACAAAAGACTCAATCCATTATATGCTTAAACGAGGAACTCAAACAGTGATTAAAGCACTCAAACGAACTAAGACAGATCAGCCTATGCGATGAAGATCCTCAAACGAGTAAACCAAAATACATAGCAGATTCATGATATACTTAGACAAACAGTGAACTAAGACTGAAAACCAAAGCAAAGAAACAACAAAACATGGAGCATTTGGAAAGAAAATTCAAAAGATGATCCTAATTCATACTGCATTAAGCAACATATAGAGATAGTAATATTTCTTAAACTCACTATTAAAAATAAATAACAGTTATTTGCCAAACTTAAACCAGAAAAAGATGTACCGCTATTTAACTAAACAGAGAATTAACTGGAAAAAAATGAAGCAAAAAAGGAGAAAAGGGTTACCTTTTTCGGGCAGCAATTGGGACGAGACGAAGTTTCCATCACTGAAATGATGGCCGAACTCCCACGAACAAAGAAGCTTGATACAGCCGAAGAAGAAAATGCTTCTATTAGCTATATATTGAAAAAACACCTCTGTTTTAGATGATGAAGATTTTTTGTGTTTTTCGATGGTCAAATCCGTGAAGGAAGGGGGGTTTGCAGGGAGAAAATGGGTGGATTTTGTGTGTGTGTGTGGGGGGGGGGGGGGGGGGAAGGGGAACCGGCAGAAATTTAGAAAAAGGAGGTGTTCAAATGTCTGTCAATCTATGAATTTCCATTGGCTACTGTTTTGTAGCAGAAGGGTATTCATAGCAATAAACAAAATTATAAATCTACCCAAAAGGATAGGTAGCCGGACAAAGACTTTTTTTTTTGAAAGTGAATCAGTGGCTTTAAAAATATTGGCATCAAAATTTTACAAGGCAATAACTTTGCAACAAGGGAGATCTGACGATAGACAAGCACTTCTCAACTTCTCAACATTTTATTAATATGTATAGGAAAATGGCAGATATGCTAAAAACAATGTTGAATGACACATAAATATTCAACCACTAGACACAATCCAAGAGGAAATAAAATTTATCCTACAGATAGAAACATGCATAGATTGGCCACTGTATAGAAACAATTATGCTACACAAGAGTAGGAAATCATACATTGCAACTTCTTCCTTATAGGCAAATTTGAATCAAACTAAAATCAACAACCTTTTTCAAATTATTTTGACAAGACACTTAGGTGATGGGACAATCAAAAGGAAGGGAAATAATCAAAAACAGGACAGATTCGTCATTTGTATATGTATTTCTTTTAGCAAGTAAGCAAAGCAATTGAAGAGGAGCTGATAAATATTATAACACTCCAAATTCTAGGTTGAAACAGTGGTGATCAAAGATGTATACTGTCACAAGGTGCAAAATCAGGCTGGAAGATGGTTAATCAAAATAAAAATCATGCTCGAAAAATAACTTCATGATGCAAACAGCTGGCCAGATTACTCATAAACGATGAACAACTAATATCTAGCCTTAGATTCAACATCACAAGATTACATTCAGATTTATGCGAAGTGAGATAGCAAGATAGAATGAGCAAGTGGATAAACCAAAGCTTAGACAAGTATAAGATTTAAAACCGCCATGAACTCTAGACAAACTTCAATCTGAAATCTAAAATTAAACTGAAACAAAATTATATTTTAAGGAATTACATAGTTGTGAACCTTAAATAAATTGGAACAGATTCTTATCAAAACAAACACAGCTTTCAATAATGAGTCAAGTAAACATCAAACTTACAGCTAAAAGAGATATTTTTAGATATTAAAACAGAAAGAGGAAAAGCTTTGTAACAGGGGATGAAGCAGGTGTTATTGTGCAGCAGTGAAGTGTATTATCAATGAGAAAGGCTAAATACTAACAAAAATCTCTAAACATACAGGAAGTTAAATCGATTACGGATTAAAATTAATCATTCTACCTAAGATTGCAAGCATAAAGGCTTAAAGATCATGAACAATGTATACACAAAGAAATATCGAAAAGGGATTGAAAACTGGACAGTCAACTAACATATATTCAAGGTATACTAGCCGTTTAGCATAAACATATCATAGTTACATCTCGATTAAAACCTTAGACTGTGACAAACATTTAAAGGGAAAGAACTTGATTTAAGACAAATCATACATATTTTAAGAACTAATAAAGATGCTTGTCTTCAAGCCTTAGTTAACCAATCACTGGACAGGATAAAACGAACTATTTAGAGCAAGGAATCATTTAAACGAGAAGCACAAAGGAAAAATTGATGACAGTAGCTCAAAACAGCACACATTCAGGACTCTTTATGAAATTTCGAACTCCAACAGATTCTAAGAGGAGTATTAAAATAGTTAAATGTAAACGAAATGGTGAGAACACAAAACATTCTTTAAAGGGACTGGTTCATGTGATTTCATCGTTAACACAGTAGCGAATGGGAATTCATCGCGATAAATTTCTTTTACATAGTTGTGAACCTTAAATATATTGAAACAAATTCTCATCAAAACAAACAGCTTTCGGTAATGAGTCAAGTAAACATCAAACTTCTAGCTAAAAGAGATATTAGAAAGGCTAATTACATACAAAAATTTATAAACATACAGGAAGCTAAATCGATTACAGAGTAAAATTAATCATTCTACCTAAGATTGCAAGCATAAAGGCTTAAAGATCAGGAACAATGAATACACAAAGAAATATCGAGAAAAAGGAATTGAATACTGGACAGTCAAAGCAAAATCTAGGAAAGAAAACTGCTAATACATAAATTCAATTAGAATTGGGTTGATCCAATTAGAAGCAAAATTGAACGCACCGATTCCTTGAAAAATTTTCGTCAAAAATTCGAATTTCTTGAATATGATATGAGATTAATTGAAATTAATTAGGCGAGCTTTTTGATTTGAACAAAGTAAAATAATTAGCTTATTTATTTAAAATAAAGATTAATTACATATTTAATAAAGTTTAATTAGATTTTTTTAAATGAAATACGTTACATAAGTTAAAATAGACGATTTTTTAAATATTTATAAAATAAAAGTCATATATAAACCTATACATAAATATATAGAAGTATATAATTTCTTCTGAAAAATAATAAAATCACTTGAACAACAACAATAACATACCCTGTAAAATCTCACAAGTACGATCACTTGAAATTAAAAAAAAAAATTTCAAAGACAATTATTTCAAAGTGGAGACCTATCCGAACAAATTATAAGAAAATAATAATTGTAACTGCTATCACGGGAAGAGAGGAAATGTTGGTATCGTAGCTAGATAAGCGAACAAAATAATTTTACCATCTTCTTTTTCCTATTTGGTTATTACAAGAATACATGCCCAGATAGGAATTGGTGCAAATCCAGAATGAAGAAAAGATAAATGGAAAAGGAAAATTAAAGCCAACAGAAAATAACAATCAATAAGTACCTGAAAATTACTTTGAGAAGAAGAACAAAGATGATGTATTTCTAGAAAAATTTATTTGAAAAGACAAAGAATGAAGACATAGACTGAGATGAGCAAACCAAGATGACTAAATTAATCAATATCCGAATAAGGTCTAGCAGAGACAAGATATAATCAATCACAAATAGTGGGACAAATCAGTAGTAATTTAAAAGTTAGGAAAAAAATGAGCCACACACGCAATGATTAAAAATAGAAACACTAAGATAAAGAAAATGAATGTTCTTAAGTGATGCTTTCGATTTTCAGTGTAATTGATAAGATGAATGCAATAATCCAGACTGCACGATGAAGAAAATAGTAAATAAAAAATGTAATATCCTACTAGATAGATGTAGATAACTTTTCAATTAGAACGCAAAAAACCTTAGAATAATCGAAATCACATATTTTAAGACGTGGTGCTGGGCTTCCACCAAGTTCAAAGTGGACAAGTAAAAAGTGAACGGAGAGAACAAAAGAGTAAGTTGGACTAATTGATAAGATGAATGCAGCATTGATATGAGGCAAAGGTGAATAACAAGAATAATTCAAACATGTAGCAATCATTTACCAACAGAGAGCTTTTGTGGAGCTTGAATCTCTTCTATGCACTCAACATTAATTTATATTAACACTAAATCTTAGAGAAATGGCAGCAAAGGAGCAATATGTTTGAACCAAGAACATATCTGTAAAGGACTCTTAAGCCAAAGATTTCAGTGATAAAAAAAAGATTCAATCCATTATACGCTTAAACGAGGGACTGAAACAGTGATTAAAGCACTCAAACAAAGTAAGACAGATCAGCCTATGCGATGAAGATACACAAACAGTAAACCAAAATACAAAGAAGTTTCATGAGATACTTAGACAAATAGTGAACTAAGATTGCAAATCAAAACACTTATTATAATAATGAGCGAAGAAACAATAAGACATTGAGCATCTGGAAAGAAAATTCAAAAGATGATCCTAATTCGTACTATAGTAAACAACATATAGAGATATTAATATTTCTTAAACTCACTATTAAAAATAAACAATAACTATTTTCCAAACTTAAACCTGAAGAAATTAATCAAGAACAGTATTTGGGAAATTTTCTATGTATTCATCTGTACAAGACTGCCCATATTTATACAAAAATGTAATTCCTAAAAGCAATAAAAGAATATTTAAATTCCTATACATTTTGTCTAAATCCTATTGGCTATGTAAATAACTGTCTAACATATTTTATTCTCCTCTATGTTATGTGTGTGCCATTCACGTGCTTCATAGAAGAATCTAGAATTGGTTCACTACAGCTGTAACCTTGAGTTGATCTTAGATGACGTGGATGGTCGAGATGCTTTCTCTTTCCTTTATTGTTATCTACGGTTGGATTTGTGCCATGTCTCTTTGTATTCTGTAAAGACAAGAAATAGTTAGACTTGGGTTTTACCCTTGAAGATAACTGTGTCTTCTTCGTTGTGTTGTCTGCCATTGTCAACGAGCTTAGACTTGAGTTATATTGATTATGAAACCTCTCTTTCTCAACATCCCCCCTCAAGATGGATGGGAACGGAGTGATACCCAGCTTGCGAAGATAGTGATGATGAGAAGGCCCAGACAATGATTTTGTGAATATGTCGGCCAACTGATCCGT
>JAGDQO010002594.1:0-11120 GCA_018342035.1 Solanum appendiculatum | reverse complement strand
GTACCTTTCCATGGATAATGACATGAATATGTTAATAAATATTCTGTGGGAAATATGCTTAGCCCCGAGAGGATATTGAGATGGAAGCTCCCCCGTAGTAGAGGTCGGGTTTCTTGTAGCAATCTCCTTATCCCTTACCTATGTGCCCCCATAAGATGATTGTCTTAGATAGACATTAGCTAATGGATCCACGTAAGCTACAGGTTCAGTTCAGGGTCCAACCTTGGAAAAGTAGGGCGGCCCTCTTTCGGTGTAGGGTAGACACCGGATTCCATGTTGATAGCTCACATGGTCTTATATGTCGGTTAAGTCTATACCCCAGAACTAATGAACACAAGTGTTCCTATGATGGTCAGAAGTAAAGTAAAGTAACGAAATATAATTTAGCTTGCTTTTGCCATGGTATATGCTTTATGCTTCATGCGTCTTATGTCTTATCATGTTTTAGCATAGCCATTGCATGTCATGATTATGTCTCATTCCAGCATGTTGTATATGTTTATGTGCATTGCCATCATACTTGGTACTTAATTATACTAACGCATACTATAGCGTACATTAACTTCTTTGATGAAGGACGTCGCGATTCACCATCCACTCGTGGCTAGAGTTTTTGTAGAGGATTTTATAGAAGACTTGGTGAGTCCTCATCCATTCGAGGACATACCCTAGTTGTTCTTATATTCTTGTATTTCCTTTCAGTTTCTTATTGTATTGGGTTACGTCCCAACCTTATCTTTTTATGTTAGATTGGCTTTGAGACAATGAGATATAGACTTCCGCTGTTTCTTGAACAAACTTTGATATGAAATTCTCTTTTGAACTCTTATTCTCTATTATCTTGTATGTATGTATTCTAAGTGGCTTGTATGAGGCCTCTCGGGGTCTTGTACGCCATGTCACATCTAGGGGGTATCTTGGGTCATGACAAACTTGGTATCAGAGCACAAGGTTTTAGAAAAGATCCTAGGATGTCTGATAAGCCGCGTCAAGTAGAGTCTTGTTCATGAGTGTGAAGCGCGCCACATTTATGAATGAGAGGCTACAAGGCGTTTAAGAAACTTCACTTCTTTCAATACTCCTAAGTCATGCTATAGAGTTTAACTCTATATCTCTCTCTCCTAATCCCTATACTATGCGTTTTAGGATATGGCGACCCGAAGAGCTTATGCTAGAAGAAATATGGGAGAGTATGTGGAACAAGAAGCTCCTCCTCAAGCTTCTCAAGTTCCGGTTGACCCTTTGGCCGAACAAGTGACTAATGAGGAGTTTAGGGCTGCTTTCCAAGTGTTGGCTCAAGCCGTGACGGCTCAAGCAAATAGAGAGGTTGTGGCTCCCATGAACCCAAATGTGGGTACGGCGGCATCAAGAGTGAGGGACTTTGCTAGAATGAACCCTCCAAAATTTCATGGCTCCAAGGTTGAGGAAGATCCATAAGAATTCATTGCGAAGTGTACGAGGTGTTGATAATCATGGGTATGACACCAGAAGAAAAGGCGGAGTTGGCCGCTTATCAACTCAAAGGTGCTATCCAAATTTGGTTCAATCAATGGAAGAGTTAGAGGGCGGCTATGAAGGTCCTCTTGGTTTTGAAAAATTCAAAGTTGCTTTCCTTGATAGGTTCTTTCCCGTTGAGATGAGGGAGGAAATGGTTCTTGAGTCCATCAACCTTCATCAAGGAAATATGAGTGTGATAGAGTATGCTTTGAAGTTCACTCAATTGTCTCGATATGATCCTTCTATAGTTGCCGATCCTAGGGCAGGAATGAGTAAATTTGTCTCAGGAATGTCTGAATTGTTGGTTAAAGAGTGCCGCACCGCTATGCTTGTTAATGATATGAATATTTCTCGCCTCATGGCGTATACTCAACAAATAGAGGAAGAAAAGCTTAAGGTAAGGTCTAGAGAGACTAAGAGGGCGAGGACCGGTGATGGTAACTTTTCACATGCAAGTTTCGATGGACATGGTCATCCTAGATTTCAACAAAGGTTCTCAAGTCAAGGCTCATCCAATGCTCCTCCGAAGTTCAATAAAGATAGGGTGTCTAACCCTAAGTCTCAAGGAGGAAATGATAGTGGCTTCTCATCGACTACTTGTACTATATGTGGAAGAAAGCATGAGGGCAAATGTCTAGCCAGTACGGATGGTTGTTATGGGTGTGGAAAGAGTGGTCACAAGAGGAGAGATTGTCCATCTCTCACGGCTAAGGGAAGAGAGAATAAGCAAGCTCCACCTAGTGGGTCGGGTTTGAATGCTCCTAAGCAAAACCTATTTTATGTACTTCAAGCTCGTCATGAACAAGAGAGCTCTCCCGATGTGGTTACCGGTATGTTGAAAGTTTTTCACTTTGATGTTTATGCCTTGCTTGATCCCGGTGCTACATTGTCCTGTTTGATGCCATATGTGGCTATGAGATTTGATGTTGTTCCGGATGAGTTGATAGATCAGTTTTGTGCTTCTACTCTGATTGGAGAATCTATCGTGACTAAGAGAGTCTATAGAAATTGCCCCGTCTCCTTATCCCATAGAATTACTCATGTTGATCTTGTAGAGCTTGATACGTTAGATTTTAATGTTATTCTTGGGAGAGATTGGTTGTATTCTTGTTATGCCTCTATTAATTGTAGGACCCGAATGGTCAAGTTTCAGTTTCCAAATGAGCCTATCCTAGAGCGGGAGGGGGGAAATTCTATGCTTAGAGGTCAATTTGTTTCTTATCTAAAAGCTAGAAAGATGATATCTAAGGGTTGCATGTAGATTTTGTTTAGATGAGGGATATAGATTCAAAAACCCCAACTCTTGAGTCACTCCATGTTGTTAATGAGTTTCCAAAAGTGTTTCCTGATGATTTACCCAGTATTCCTCCCGAAAGGGAAATAGAGTTCGATATAGACCTTCTCCCGGATACGCAACCTATTTCTATTCCTCCTTATTTAATGGACCAAGTGGAACATAAGGAATTAAAAGAGCAATTAAAAGAATTGTTGGATAAGGGTTTCATCCGACCAAGTGTTTCTCCATGAGGTGCTCCGGTCTTGTTTGTAAGGAATAAAGATGGTTCACTCCGTATGTGTATTGATTATCGCCAATTGAACAAGGTTACCATTAAGAATAAGTATCCTTTTACAAGGATAGATGACTTGTTTGATCAACTTCAAGGGGCTAGTTATTTTTCTAAGATTGACCTTCGTTCGGTCTATCACCAATTGAGAGTGAAAGAGGATGTTATTTCGAAAACGTATTTCCGAACTAGGTATGGTCACTACGAGTTCTTGGTAATGTCGTTTGGATTGACAAATGCTCCGGCCGCATTTATGGACTTCATGAATAGGGTGTTTAAGTAATACCTGGACATGTTCGTGATTGTGGTTATCGATGATATCTTGATCTACTTAAGGAACGAGGATGAGCATGCTAATCATTTGAGGATTGTATTGCAAGTCTTCAAGGACCAACAACTCTTTGTGAAGTTTAGCAAATGCGAGTTTTGGTTAAGATCTGTGGCTTTTCTTGGTCACATTGTTTCCGGTAAAGGCATTGAGTTAGATCCTAAGAAGACGGATGCGGCTAAGAATTGGCCTAGACCCCTGTCACCTTCAGATATCCGTAGTTTCTTGGGCTTAGCTGGTTATTATAGGAGGTTTGTGGAAGGGTTTTCTTCGATTTTTTCTCCATTGATGGCTTTGACACAAAAGAAGGTTAAGTTCATGTGGTCCGAGGCATGTGAGAAAAGTTTCCAAGAGTTGAAAGATAGACTTACTTCAACTTCGATATTGACTCTACCGGAAGGAACTGATGGCGTTGTGGTTTATTGTGATGCCTCGTGAATTGGGTTAGGGTGTGTTTTCATACAAAATGGGAAGGTTATTGCTTATGCTTCAAGGCAACTCAAGGTGCATGAAAAGAACTATCCTACTCATGATTTAGAATTAGCGATGGTCGTGTTCGCTTTGAAAATATGGCGGCATTATTTGTATGGGGTACATGTGGATGTCTTTACCGACCATAAGAGTGTACACTATGTGTTTAAATAGAAAGATCTGAATCTTCGCCAAAGAAGGTGTCTTGAGTTGTTAAAAGATTATGATATGAGTGTTGTCTATTACCCAGATAAGGCTAATGTGGTGGCGGATGCTCTTAGTCGACTATCTATGGGTAGTGTTGCTCATGTTGAGGATTGTAAGAAAGAGTTGGTTCGCGATGTTCATAGTTTGGCCTGATTGGGTGTTCAGTTGATTGATTCCTCTAAGGGTGGTGTTACGGTTCATGGTTCCGAATCCTCTTTTGTGCATGATGTGAAGGCTAAACAAGATCTTGATCCTTACTTTGTTGAATTGAAGGAAACGGTGTTCAAGAAGTCCGTAGAGGCTTTCTCCCAGGAGGGAGATGGTGTGCTTCGATATCAAGGTCATTTGTGTGTTCCTGATGTAGATGACTTAAGAGGATAGATTTTATCATAGGCCCACAATTCTCGATATTCCATCCACCCAGGTGCTACAAAAATGTACCGTGATTTACAGAAGATCTATTGGTTTAACGGAATGAAGAAAGATATTGCGGAATTTGTGGCTAAGTGTCTTTATTGTCAACAAGTGAAAGTCGAGCATCACAAGCCGAGAGGTTTGACCCTAGATATTAGTATTCCTACTTGGAAGTGGGAAGATGTGAATATGGATTTTATTTTTTGTTTGCCTCGCACTCGGTGACAATATGATTCGATTTGGGTTGTTGTAGATCGAATGACTAAGTCAGCCCATTTCATTCCCGTGAAAACTTCTTATTCGTCGGAGGATTATGCTAAGTTGTACTAGAGGGAAATTGTTAGGCTGCGTAGAGTGCCTTTATCCATTATCTCCGATCGTGGTGCACAATTCACTTCTAAATTTTTGAAGTCGTTCCAAAAAGGTATTGGTACTCGTGTTAAGCTTAGTACAACCTTTCACCCCCAAACAGATGGGCAAGCGGAGCGTACTATTCCAACTTTGGAAGATATGTTGAGAACTTGTGTAATTGATTTCAAGGGTACTTGGGATGATTACTTGCCTCTGATTAAGTTTGCTTATATTAATAGCTACCATTCTAGCATTGGCATGGCTACATTTGAGGCTCTCTACCTAAGATAAAATGAACTATGATTAATCCATGGGAAGTATGCTTAGTAACGAGTGAACATGCGGCGATTACCCATGTCCCATAACCTATGTGCCACCATAGGGTGATGATCTATGATAGACACTAGCTAGTGGATCCACATAAGCTAAGAAGTTCATGGTCTTACCTTTGCAAGTAGGACACCCCTTTTTGGTGTGGGGTAGACACCGGATTCCATGTTGATAGCTCACATGGTCTTATATGTCGGTTAAGGCTTTTCCCCACAAGTTTATGAACAAGTGTTCTCATGATGAAGTAAGAAAAGAAAGAAAGATGATTTAGCTTGATTTGGCCTTGATATAAGTTTTTTGTTCCATGTTTCCCGTGTTTTTAGTTTGGCCATTGCATGTCATGATTATGTCTCTATCTCTAGCACGATTTATGTGTTTATGTGCATTGCTATCATACTTAGTACTTAATTATACTACCACATACTTTTGCCTACATTAACTTCTTTGGTGTAGGACGTGGCGATTCACCTTCCACTCGTGGCTAGAGCTTGATTAGAGAGTTGATAGAAGACTTGGTGAGTCCTCATCCATCTGAGGACATATCCTAGCTCTTTTTTTTCATATATTTCCTTTTAGTCTTTGAATTGTATTGGGTTACGTCCCAAACCTTGTCCTTTATATTAGATTGGCTTTGAAACATGAGATGTAGACTTCTGTTGTTTCTTTTAAGAGCTTTGATATGAAATTCTCTTCTGAACTTTTATTCTCTATTATCTTGTATGTAATGTATGCTAAGTGGCTTGTATGAGGCCTCTCGGGGTCTTGTACGCCATGTCACATCTAGGGGGTACATTGGGTTGTGACACCTGAAACTTGATATTTTGAAAACTTGGGCTTGCTACCTAGGCTTCCCACCTATGGCCCATAAGTTGACCTACCATCCATAGGTGACCTCCGTCGTTAATGGCACCAACCCAGAAAAATCACTAATTTTACCACCCCTTTGGAATCCGGGGTATTACATTATCCCCGATGGGAACATTCTTCCTCGAATGAGAATCAAGACATCATAAGGAGGGTAAGAATAGCTTCAACAACCCAACCTAGAATGCAATCACATAAATGCACATATCCGAGGAGGAAACATCAACTCCCAAGTAAAGCATGCTCAACACATCATTTCATGAAGACTTTATGCGACTCATACTCAATGCACAGAATCATAGATAAATCAATCAAGGTAACTCATTTTCTCAACATTAGACTCTTCATGAACATGCATAATCAAGGAATCATGTAAATAACTAAGACACATGAGACCAAAAGAATGAACCTTGAGGAACTAGAAACCTCAAGCTAGAGTAGGATCGGGAGGAAAGAGATGAGGATATCGGTACATCATATCAGCCTCAGCCTCCCAAATAGCACCCTCAACTAATTGATTCCTCCAAAGAACCTTCATGGAAGCAACTTCTTTATTTCTTAACTTCTGGACTTGCCTGTCTAAAATCTCAACCGGAACTTCTTCATAGGAAAGACTATCATTTATGCCAAGATTCTCTAATGGCACTATAGATGTCGGATCACCAGCACATTTCTTCAACAATGAGACATGGAAAATCGGATGCACCGATGCCAAATCATTAGGCAAGTCAAGTTTATAAGCAACCTTACCAACACGTCTCAAAATTTGATATGGGCCCACATAAAAGGGACCAAGCTTCCCTTTCTTTCAAAACCTCATCACACCACCCTTCATAGGTGAAATTTTCAAGTAAACCCAATCATCAACATCAAATTCTAAATCCCTCCTTCTAACATCGGCATAGGACTTTTGTCGACTTTTGGCCATTTTCAACCCTTCTCTAATAAGCCAAAGTTTCTCCATAGCCTTATCTACCAATTCGGGACCTATCAAAGCAACTTCACCAACGTCAAACCAACCTATAGGAGATCTACACCTCCTACCACAAAGAGCTTCAAATGGGGCCATACCAATACTAGAATGGTAGCTATTATAATAAGCAAATTCAATCAAAGGCAAATGATCATCCCAATTACCCTTAAAATCAATTACACAATCTCTCAACATATCTTCCAAAGTTTTGATAGTACGCTCCACTTGCCCATCGGTTTGAGGATGAAAGGCTGTACTAAGCTTAACACGAGTACCAAGACCATTTTGGAAGGATTTCCAAAATTGAGAAGTAAATTGTGCACCACGATCGGAGATAATGGATAAAGGCATTCCATGCAACGTAACCATTTCCCTCAAATACAAATTAGCATAATCCTCCGATGAATAAGAAACTTTGACGGGAATGAAATTGTCTGATTTCGTCATTCAATCTACAACTACCCAAATCGAATCATATTGTTGTCGGGTGCGTGGTAAACCAACAATAAAGTCCATATTCAAATCTTCCCACTTCCATGTAGGAATACTAATATCGTGGGTGAAACCTCCAAGCTTTTAATGCTCATGTTTCACTTGTTGACAATTAGGACACTTACCCACAAATTCTGCAATATCCTTCTTCATCCCATTCCACCAATAGATCTCCCGCAAGTCACGATACATCTTGGTAGCTCCCGGGTGAATGGAATATCGAGAACTATGGGCTTCGTATAAAATTTATCCTCTTAAGTCATCTACATCGGGAACACACAAATGACCTTGATATCAAAGCACACCATCTTCCCCTTGGGAAAAAGCCTCAACAAACTTTTTGAGCACCTCTTTCTTCAACTCAACCAAATTAGGATCAAGATCTTGTTTAACCTTCCCATCATGCACAAAGGACAATTCGGAACCATTGTGAACCATAACACCACCTTTAGTGGATTCAATCAACCGAACACCCAATCGGGCCAATCTATGAACATTACGAACCAATTCTTTCTTACTATCCTCAACATGAGAAACACTACCCATAGACAACCGACTAAGAGCATCCGCCACCACATTAGCCTTGCCGGGGTGATAGAGGACACTCATGTCATAGTCCTTTAACAAATCAAGCCACCTCCTTTGGCGAAGATTCAGATCTTTTTGTTTAACACATATTGCAAACTCTTGTGATCGGTGAAAATGCCAACATGCACACCATACAAATAATGCCTCCAAAGCTTTAAAGCAAACACGACCGCCGCTAATTTTATGTCATGAGTAGGTTAGTTCAATTCATGTACCTTGAATTGCCTTGAAGCATAAGCAATAGCTTTTCCATTTTGCATAAGAACACATCCTAGCCCAATTCTCGAGGCATCACAATAAACCACAAACCCATCGAACCCTTCTTGTAAAGTCAACACCGGAGCCGAAATAAGTCTATCCTTCAACTCTTAAAAACTCTTCACACACGCTTCGGACCAATTGAACTTAGCTTTCTTTTGAGTCAAAGCCGTCTATAGAGTAGCAATCGAACACAAACCTTCAATAAATCTCCTATAATAGCCGGCTAAACCCAAGAAACTACGAATATCCGAAGGTGATAGAGGTCTAGGGCAATTCTTAACCGCATCCATCTTCTTAGGATCTACCTCAATACCTTACTTGAGACAATGTGACCAAGAAAATCCACGGACCTTAGCCAAAAATCACATTTACTAAACTTCGAAAAGAGTTGTTGGTCCTTGAGGACTTGCAATACAATCCTCAAATGATTGGCATGCTCATCCTCACTCCTTGAGTAAATCAAGATTTCATCCATGAACACAATCACAAACATGTCAAGATATTGTCTAAACTCTCTATTCATCAAATCCATAAAAGCAACCGGAGCATTTGTCAATTCAAACGACATTAGAAGGAATTCATAATGGCCATATCTCATCCAGAAAGCCATTTTAGGAATATCTCTTCTTTCAACCTCAATTGGTGATAGCCCGAACGAAGGTCGATCTTAGAGAAGTAACTAGCCCCTTGAAGTTGATCAAACAAGTCATCTATCTGTAGAAGAGGATACTTATTATTAATGGTAACCTTGTTCAATTGGCGGTAGTTAATGCATATATGGAGTGAACCATCTTTCTTCCTTACAAACAAAATCGGAGCACCCCATGAAGAAACACTTGATCGGATGAAACCCTTATCCAACAAATCCTTCAATTTTTCTTTCAATTCCTTAAGTTCTGCCAGAGCCATTCGGTAAGGAGGAATAGAGATAGGTTGTGTATCCGGGAGAAGGTCAATATCGAAGTCTACTTCCCTTTCGGGAGGAATACCTGGCAAATCATCGGGAAACACTTCTGAAAACTCATTAATAATGGGGAATGACTCAAGCGTAGGGGTTTCAGAATCCATATCCCTCACCCTAACAAGATGGTATATGCAACCCTTAGAAATCATCTTTCTAGCTTGTAGACAAGAAGCAAATTGACCTCTAAACATAGAATTTCCCCCCTTCCACTCTAGGATAGGCTCATTCAGGAATTGAAACTTGACCATTTGGGTCCTACAATGAATAGAAGCATAAAAAGAATGCTACCAATCCATCCCAAGAATAACATCAAAATCTAGCATACCAAGCTCTACAAGATCAACATGAGTGACTTTATGGGATAAGGAGACGGGACAATTTCTATACTATCTTAGCCACAATAGATTCACCAATCGGAGTAGAGACATAAAAAGGATCTAACAACACCTTCAAAACAACATCAAACCTCATAGCCACATATGGCGTCACAAAAGACAAGGTAGCACCGGGATCAAGCAAGGCATAAACATCAAAGTGAAAGACTTTCAACATACCGGTAACCATATCAGGAGAAACCTATTGCGCATGAGGAGCTTGAAGTGCATAGAATTGGTTTTCCTTCTGATTTCCACTAGAGCTCGATGGATTTTGAGGTTGAGTTCGTCTACAGTTATCCCCTTAATTTTTTTCCACTATGGGGAAATCCCTTATCTTGTGATCCATCTTGCCTCAACCAAAGCATACATTAGAGCCGGCTAGACATTTACCCTCATGCTTTTTCCCACACTTAGCACAAGTAGTTTATGAAAAACCACCACCATTCCCTCCTTGAGGCTTAGTGTTGGACACCTTATCCTTGTTGGACTTAGGAGGAGCATTGGAGGAACCTTGCTGGAAAACCTTTGTCGAA
Organism: Solanum appendiculatum; assembly: GCA_018342035.1. Lineage (NCBI taxonomy): Eukaryota > Viridiplantae > Streptophyta > Magnoliopsida > Solanales > Solanaceae > Solanum > Solanum appendiculatum. The sequence continues at coordinate 905 of JAGDQO010002594.1, read as the reverse complement.
ATCTAGGACGACCATGTCCATCGGACATTGAGTGCGAAAAGTTGCCATCACCGGTCCGAGCCCTCTTCGCCTCTCTAGAGCTTTCCTTGAGTTTCTCCTCTTCTATTTGTTTGGCATACATCATAAGATGAGAAATATCAATGTCATTGACAAGCATAGCGGTACGACACTCTTTGACCACCATTTCGAACACTCTCGAAACAAACTTACTCATTCTTGCCCTAGGATCGGCAACAATATAAGGAGTATATCGGGAGAATTGTGTGAACTTCAATAGATACTCTTTCACACTCATGTTTCCTTGATGAAGGTTGATGAACTCAAGCACCCTTGCCTCCCTCATCTCAATGGGAAAGAACCTATCAAGAAAAGCAACCTCAAATTTCTGGCGATCAAGAGGACCCTCATTAACTGCCCTTCCTTCCTTCCATTGGTTGAACCAGGCTTGAGCAACACCCTTAAGTTGATTAGCGGCCAACTTTGCCTTTTCCTCCGGTGTCACACCCATAATCATTAGCACCTTGTACACCTCATCGATGAACTCTTGAGGATCTTCCTCAACCCTAGATCCATGAAATTACGGAGGATTAATTATAGTGAATTCCCTTACCCTTGATGTCGTCATACCCACATTTGGGTTCATGAGAGCCACAACCTCTCTATTGGCTTGAGCCGTCACGGCTTGAGCTAACGCTTGAAAAGCAGCCCTAAACTTTGAATTAGTCACTTGTTCGACCAAAGGGTCTGCCAGAACTTGAGGAGCTTGTTGATCCGCATTCTCTCCCGCATTTCTTCTAGCATAAGTTCTTCGAGTCACCAATCCTGCAACACATAGGATAGGGATTAGGAGAGAGACATGTAGAGTTAAACTTTATGGCATGACTTAGGAGTAATGAAAGAAGTGA
>JAGDQO010002593.1:0-14374 GCA_018342035.1 Solanum appendiculatum | reverse complement strand
ACTCTAAGGTTTTTCAAGCCTACCTTGATCAGATATATCGTACACCACTTTAACAGACACACAGTCCACATAAATCAACTAAGAACAAGACTCCCAGTCATCAACCTGACCTAACCAAACACATGAAACATGTCCCACATGATCACACATAAACCCATACCTGAGTCCAACTTACCTTTCAAGTAACCCGGACCACCCAAGGATCCTCTAAGATATAGTCTACGATATTTAACATGCAATTTTGATCTTTATAAGAACCATTCCAGCATTAAAATACACCAACCCGCTCACTCAAGAACCAATATGTAATAAATATAACATAATAAAGAAATCTGGTCCACTCACGGAACCAACATGTAACAATCATGTCACGAAGAAGTAAACTCTAATCTCATGAAATCACACACAAACTGTTAGTGTACCGGCGTGGTACCCGCTCTCATTGTTAGTGTAGGTGTGGTACCTATTCCCGTTGTTAGTGTACCGGTGTGGTACCTGATCCAATAATAGTATGTACCAGTGTGGTACCTTTTTCAATAATAGTATGTACCAGCATGGTATCCGTTCTAATAATAATATGTATCGACATGGTATCTGATCCAATCATCAAACACACTACACAATAACAACTACAATAAATAGCAATCACACTTGTACACCCAAGTAAAAACATTCATTGCATGTGATTTACAACTTCTTTCATTTCAAATCATGTTCTTTCCTTTTTCCCAAATCATATATCATGCAATCAGTACTAGTAAAGTAGTTGACAAGCACATATAACAGAAAACGAAAAAATAAACAACTATCACCTACAAAAAGGACTCATTCCCAAATATTTCATGATCAAAATACAATCACCACCATTACCTTCCCCAAGATAACACCCAACAACATCATACGACCAATAATGACTAATCAAATCCATCATAGGCCTAAACCACAACTAATCACATATTCAACCATTTAGACTCTATGTCCGAAGGCCTATGCATAAAATCTCCTAACAATCTACAAGATATTATATAGCAAAGACGGGTTTAACTACTCAATTAAGAAAACCTAGCCTACCTAGATGCCTAGCAGCTGCTGCAGAAGAGTGATCACGAACCTTTGACCCCTTAATGAAGCTTTAGCTTTTACTTGGTCTAAAATAGTAATACAACAAAATAATCAATGCATAATGACCTAAATATCCCCGGATTATGACTTAATCACAAACCCAGGCCAACGTCATGATTTTTCCACCCAATCTAAAGTTTTTCCACCATTAAATCAAACCAAACCCTCCCCAAAATTTATCCTTCAAGGATTCTAAGGCCTAAAAATCAAAATACCAAGGTAGGGGAGTAATTTTACTTACCCTTTGATACAATTCTAAGGACAAGACTAATAATAATAAGAATAAATTAAAAGAAGAGAAAATAAGATAGAAGGGTAGACACAAGAAAGAAATCAAATACAACCAATTCAACAAAGAAATGACCTTCTTTGAATATCCATTCAAACACCTAACCTATTAGAAAGACCTCAAGGGAATTAGAATTCCCAAGCAACCCTTCTTTCTAATCTTCAACACAACCAAAAGCTTAAATCAAGCACTCAAATCTCTCAAGGAGTAATAGTCTTTATGTTTGATGATAATCTACCTTCCAAAATAATAAAAACTACTACTTATACTAGATAGAAAAAGAAAGATACTAGTCATTACAATTTTCCCCTTAATGAAGTAAGGGCCTTGTTTGGTTGTCTTCCTTTGGGATGAATTCATGAAAATTCATAAATTAGCATGACCAACTTGTTCTTTCTCCTTTCTTTCATCATCCCAAGCTATCATAAATACATGAAATCCTTACGATGTATCCATAATGCACTCAAGTTCATCATTCTTCATGAATAACCCTTGAAACACTTGAAGCTTACGTGTTTGGCTTCTTGTGAAAGGCATCGAGGCACCTTAGGTTGCATCACCTTTACCGATGATCCCAATGAAAAATAGATGAAAATGGCCCTAGGTCACCTTTACACTTTCCCAAAACAACAGATGAAACCTGCCCTTGGGTTGCACCTTGGCCTCGACCCTTTTGTTACCATCTAAACTCAAAACAACATCTTGAGACAAAGAGGTTAGATCAAGAGGGGTTAGGGGGTTAAATCCATAAACAACCTCAAATGGAGTCATGCCAATAGGACTATGGATGACACAATTATATGCATATTCAACCAAAGGTAATTGATCTTTCCAAGATGAAAATTTTCCGTTAACCATAGCCCAAAGCATAGAACTAAGGGTTCGATTCACAACCTCGGTTTGACCATCGGTTTATAGGTGACAAGATGTAGAAAACAATAACTTTGTTCCAGGTCAACCCCATAATTCCTTCCAAAAGTGGCTAAGGAACTTTGGATCCCTATCACTCACTATGGTCTTAGGAATACCATGTAACTTGAACACATCCTCAACAAACAAAGATGCAACATAGGGAGCGTCATCACATTTATGACATGCAATAAAATGAGCTATTTTGGAGAATCGATCAACTACCATCAAAATACTATCATTTCCCCTTCTAGTCCGTGGCAAACCCAACATAAAATCCATGAAATGTCAAGCCAAGGTCTTTGAGGAGTGGGTAGAGGGGTATACAATCCATGGGGAAGTAGTCTAGATTTAGCACTACGACATTCAATATATTGGCCACAAACCTTAAAAACATCAGTACATATTTTAGGTCAATAAAATTGCTCTACAAGAATCCCCAAGGTTTTATCAATACCAAAATTCCCTATCAAACCCCCATTATGTGCCTCCCTCACAAAAAGTTTCCTCCAAGAGCTCATGGGCACTCATAATTGCTTGTTCTTGAACCAATAACCATCAAATCTAGCAATAGGGGTAGGAGGTTTATCCTTAAGCCTAATGTCCCTTTCCCATGCTTCAGAATCTTAATAGATTTGAGCAAAAATAGGGTCCTCAGGATACAATGATTTCTATCTTGAAAAACCCAACAATTTAGAAGATAAAGTAGTAACTAACATATGTTTTCTAGTCAAGACATCCGTCACTTACCCTTTTTGTATTGGATTACATAAGAGAAAGTTTCAAGGTATTCAACCCATTTGGCATGCCGCTTGTTCAACTTGCCTTGGGACCTAAGATGTTTCAAGGACTCATGATTTGTCCTAATGACAAACTCCTTAGGCTACAAGTAGTGTTGCCAATTAAACAAAGCCCTAATCAAAGCATAAAGCTCAAGGTCATAGGTGGAGTAATTCAACGTCGCACCAAGCCCTAATCAAAGCATAAAGCTCAAGGTCATAGGTGGAGTAATTCAACGTCGCACCTCTAAGCTTCTCACTAAAGTAGGCAATGGATTTTGAATCTTGCATCAAAACAACCCCAATACCCACTTTATTGTCATCACATTCAATTTCAAAGATCTAGTCAAAATAGGGCAATTGCAATAATGGTGCGGAACTAAACACTTGTTTTAAGGTGTCAAAAGCCCTTGCTTGTTCCTCAACCCAATAGAAAGGCATATCCTTTTGAATTACCTTTGTCAATGGGGCCGTTATGGCGCTAAATCCTTTAACAAAGAGCATATAAAAACTAGCCAATCCATGGATACTATGCATATCACCAATAGACATAGGAGTTGGCCAATTCTTAATAGCGGTGATTTTCGATTCATCAACCTTAACACCCCTTGAACTCACAACAAAACCCAAGAAAACAACTTCATCAATGCCAAAATAGCATTTAGACACATTAGCATAAAGTTTTTCTTGCCTAAGCAATACAAATACACACTTAAAATAAGCAACATGTTCATCCATGGTCTTGCTATACACCAATACATCATCAAAGTATAAAACCACAAATTTACTTATAAAAGATTTCATGACATGATTCATTAAACGCATGAAAGCACTAGGAGCATTAGTGAGACCAAAAAGCATCACCAACCATTCATACAGACCAAATTTGGTCTTGAATGTCATTTTCCACTCATCTCTAGATTTCATCCGAATTTGAAGGTAACCTCTCCTAAGATCTCTTTAGAGAATATGCAAGAACCACTAAATTCATCAATTATATCATCAAGTCGGGGAATGAGATGGCGATACTTTACCATTATTTTGTTGATAGCTCGACAATCTACACACATGTGCCACGTGCCATCCATCTTTGGAACCAAAATAACCGGTACCACCCATGGACTTATACTTTCCCTCACCATCCCCTTTTCAAGAAGTTCATCCACTTGCCTTTGAAGTTCTTTGGTGTCCTCCAAATTGGATCTATAAGCCGGTTTGTTTGGCAATTGAGACCCTGGGATAAAATCAATTTGGTGCTCAATTCCCCTTATAGGAGGTAATCCCTTTGGAAGTTCCAAGGGAACGACATCTTCATTGTCCTGCAAAAGAGAAGAAATAGAACTAGGCAAAAAGAGGTTAGTTCATTAGTAAGCAAAGAATAGTCCCTATGCATGATAAGGACCATCGAATGTCTCTCCTACAACTCTTTCCTAACTTCTTTTAAGCTTGCCAAGAGAGCCATATTCTCTTTTCCCTTAGAATTATTTCCCCTTGCACTCTCCTCCACGGTGCCATTGACACTAGTATCCACTCCCCTTGCTTTTCACTTTCATCTCTCTCAACTTGTGGTACATATCACTGAGTTGCACTAGTGTCATAGGGTATAGGATATGGTTGTGCCTTTCATGCTCAAATGAGTACCAATTGTTGTGACTATCGTGGTTTATAGCTAAATCATATTGTCAAGGTCATCCAAGTAAGAGGTGACAAGCTTTCATCAATACCACATCACATAAGGCTTCATCTTGGTATTTGCCAACATTAAACTTGATCACAACTTCTCTATTGACCCTCAACTCCCCAAATTCACTCAACCATTGAAGTTTGTACGGGGTAGAGTGTTTGGTGGTGGGAAGGTGAATAAATTTGACTAAAGAAGTACTTGCAACATTGGCATAACTCCCTACATCAATGTCAAAGAACATACATTTTCCTTGATGAAACACTTAGAATGGAAGAGATTTTCCCGTTGGCTTAGATAATCCATAGCCTTGCTTATCATTTTCCTCCTCACTACATAGTTTGAGATGGTGAGTTCCCCTTCATGAGGTATATCCTTTGATTACCACGACCCTTTGAGCTAACCCATAAGGAACGACAACATCACCATATTCCTCACTCCTTATCCACAACATCAACCTCACCCTCTTCATGAAAACCCTCATTGCAACCTCATCAAGAAGATATAAATCATCAACACTAGAAGTAGATTCAATCATTACAACGATGCCCTTCGATTGGGGCACTCACTCATTCTATGGTCAAATCCTTGACATTTATAACATAGAAGAGGTTTAGAAGAATTACGTCCTTCAATTGGAGCAAGTTTGGAAGTGGTTCTTATATTGATTTCCTTTGACAAATGACTTCATGGCCTCTTGCAAATAGCCCTTGTTTTTTTACCAATTTAAAGAGAAAGATCCCCCTTCGTTGTTGTAGTTCCAAGATCCCTACCTTCACGACTTGTCGAGTTTCTCTTCCTTCAGCCCCAATTCTATCTAAATAGTCTCTTCAAGAGTCTCATCAATATCATGATAGTTGTGGAGCCTCATTCAGGAAGAAATCTCTTTACTCAATCTCGCTCGAAACTGGGTCATTGCATTCAAAGGATTCTTTTCGAAGTCTATCCTTATCTTCACAAGTTGGAACTCATCATAGTATTGTTCCACATTCCTTGTGCCTTGTTGTAAAGTGTGACCTTTTTGAGTTGTTCATATAGATACTGATCGGTGACATATTTTCACTTCAAGATTGCCTTTAGTTCAACCTAAGAGGGAGTAGGAGCCAACTCATGCATTCTCCGGGCCTTTACTTGAGTTTCCCACCATGTAGATGCAAACCCTTCAAATTGATCAATGGAATAAGATGTCTTTCGCACTTCGGACATTTTATTAGTCAAGAAAATTCTATCACATTGTGTCACTCAATCGAGGAATACATTAGGGTTGAATTCGCCTTTGAAGGACGGGAGAGTTACTTTAATGGAATTAAGACTCATGTCGCGACCTCTATTGTTGCCATGAGGTTCATTTTCCTAGTATGGATCCTCTCCATAGTTTTCCTCATGATACCCTCAGCTTTAGTGGCTATCACGCCCTTGATAACCTCCTTGTCGATCCACTTGAGGGATAGGACGATGCCTCCCCCCTCTTCCACGATGAGGACCGTGGAAGGGTATGCGTTGTCTCCTCATTCAAAATTATACGCACCGGCTACTTTTCCTAACTCCTCTTGGAACTCCAAAAGTTTCCCATAGGTTTTTTAGGGGTTCTAAAAAAAGCCTCCACATTTTTTGGTCTCAAATTTTTTTATTTTTTTCAAATTTTTTTCTTTAACTAATTTCCATTTGTGGACCCAACAAATACTTTTTGGCAAAAAAATAAATTGGGAACTTAGATCAAATATACCTTTGTTACCTTCATCTTCTTCAAGAATACATGAATGCCTTCAAGAACACCAAGAACAAACCCCAATTTAAATATTCACCAAATCATCCCAAATTTGAGAAGTAGCTACCCCTCAACCTAGAGAACAAACTTCAAACCTGTTCAAGCTCAATTGCAACCTAAATCAACAAGATCCATTTGAATTTCTTTTCAAAGCTTCACTATTCTTTAATGGTAGAATCTTCTCTAAAACTTGAAATGACATAAAACTTGAAATTTAGACTCAAAAGACAATAGAAAACAAAAATCTAGTGTCAAAAAGAAGAAATTAAACAAGAAAAAATTTCAATTTTTTTTGGTTGAAAATATCAAATTCCTAAGACTAGATTTGTAGAAACAAATCTAATCTAAGTTATGATACCAATTGATACAATTTTAAGGACAAGACTAAGAATAACAAAAATAAATTAAAAGAAGAGAAAATAAGATAGAAGGGTAGACACAAGAAAGAGCCGAGACTTGCTTCTGAGGCATTTCAGACTTTACTTGCTGTTGTTGATATGATCTTTTCTCTTGTTTCAGAAGTAGAGTTTACTGCTATCGTAGATAAGAGTGAAAGAATTGATAGATCGAAATCCAATTCAGGTTTGAGAGGAAAGAGGAACTGCAGCTCGGTAGAAAGGCATAATGGCATGAAACTCAATTGCGTACGTTGATTGTTCGTCCACTTCAAATGCTCAAAACAGACCATTTTCCGTGTGAAATGACATCAAAGACAACCAATTCAATATATAAATGACCTTTGAATATCCATTCAAATACCTAAACTATTAGAAAAACCTCAAGGGAATTAGAATTCCTAAGTAACCCTTCTTTCAAATCTTTAACACAACCAAAAGATTAAAGCAAGCACTCAAATCTCTCAAGAAGTAAGAGTCTTTATGTTATATGATAATCTACCTTCCAAAATAATAAAAACTACTACTTATACTAGATAGAAAAAAGAAGATACTAGCTATTATAATTTTACCCTTAATGAAGTAAGGGCCTTGTATGGTTGTCATCCTTTGAGATGAATTCATGAAAAACTCTTAAAGTAGCACGGTCAATGTCACGCCCTGAGGCAACCCCTAGGCGCAACACGGGACCTGGGATCACGAGTGACCCCAAACTAACCCATGGCCTGACATATCTATACAAGTTCAATTAAAACCATACTGTACGGAAGCTAAAACAGTTTAATGTCTTAAGTGGGAAAAACCCCAACGTGTCTGAATGTATATAAAAGATACGAAGAGTTTAATGATGATTGAAAATAACATCAATGACTCAAGCTGAATCTAATCTATGTCTGAAAGCCTCTAACTGACTTGAGTTGCTGGGACATGCCCCCAGCTAACTCTAAGAAGACTGAAACTGAATGTAAAGACTGAAAAATAAAGCATGTCTACCGTCCTCGAACTATGAGGACTCACCACTGAAGTTGCTGAGTACGGACTAGAAGTCGAGCTAAGTGCGGTCTGGATGCTGAGCGCCTGAACCTACATCATGAAACGATGTAGCGCAAAAGTATGCGTCACTACTTTGAATGTACTGAGTATGCAAGATATAGATACTAAGCTGAACAATATAAACTGAATATGGAAATAGACTGTACTGAAGTATAACTGAAAACTGAGCTAGATACAATGACCAAGTACTAATCATGAAGATAATATGCTAAACTGTATACTGAATTAAATACTGATAACATGGTCAATGTAATAAGAGTATGACTGTGGGAGCTACTATTAACCGACATAAACCATGTGAGCTAAACGTGGAGTCCGATGTATACGCCCCATCGAGAGGACCCAATTTACCTTGCCAAGGGCATAAAGGCATGACTGTGGCATGATCACTAAACCTGATGCCCAACAGAGGGGACTTCTGAACCTACGTTGGCACGTAGTTCTGGGACTTTGAGGGTACGCTGAACCCTAGTCCAACTCGGTGCTAAGTCTACTTCCAACTGAATATACAAAACTAACAATGCAACTGATATACTGAGTGGTTCAAAATACTGACATGTTGTTTGAGAATGCAACATAAATATGCTGAAAATATGGCATTCAAGTACTGGAGCATGATTTTTTTGACTGATCTGTCTAGCAAGTATAATTCATGAAATGATGATAATGAATATAAGCTAGGGTTATGATTTCTATACATAGGACTACATTAATTATCCAAGAAAATAGGTAATCAGTGCAATGGAACTATAGCAGCTAACTTTCAATGGATTCCCAAGATTTGGGAACCCTAGGTCTAAGCAATTTATGGAGAACTTGAAGAAACTGAATGAATTCTGGGACCTAATAGGTGAAAGAAACCCATTAGTGAAATCCCACATACCTGGTGACGAAAACTATGGAGAAATCCCTTTTGATTTGGGGGCTGAACTTTAAGAACACTGCTGCTTGTTATTGGGAGAAACTGTCGCTTCTTTCTCTTCTTTTCTTTTTAAGTTGGATGATTTTTGAGAATGAGGGTTCTAGGTAGTTTCTAACTAGGTTATTAGGCTTAGACTGAGTAAAATGATGTAGTTTAGGCATCAAACGACGTAGTTTAAGTGCCCAACGCATAGGAAAAAAACCAATATGACCCTGACTTAAAAGCTACCAAAGTGACTTCAAGACAGGCTTCGCGGGCCGTCTAGAGCACCACGGCCCATCAAGTGGGTCGTGAAGAATTTATGCCTGACAATGCTTCACTAAAACGGGCATAACGTTTTACTCTGAACTTCAAATGGAGCAAACTTGGAGGCATTGGAATGAGAACTCAAAGACCTTAACTTGATAGGTCATAGGCCACCTAATTCATTTTTTGCTAAAAGATATAATCGTTTGAAATTGACCCTAAACTCCAAGTTTGACAAATCCCCTTCACGGAACTTTCCCAATTTCCCTTTTTCGCCCATTTCAAATCCGAGGTGTTACAATGTCTCCCCCTTGGGATCATTCGTCCTCGAATGAAGTCTAAACAAGCTGAGTTTGGAGGAAAGAGCTGTAATCACTACCAACTGAGTACTAGAAACTGATATCTAACTGAAATGAGTTTCATGAACATGTAAATATACTGAAATGCACAAATAACTGGGGGACAAGATACTGAGACTGAATTTACACAAGATTAAACTGAGATATTGGAGAGGAGCTATTACCTCAAGCTAAAACTGAATCAGAGGGAAAAAGATGGAGATACTTGGTCTTTATAGCTACTTCAGCTTGCCAAGTAGCTTCCTCTACGGACTGATTCCCCATAAAACCTTTACTGAAGCAACCTCCTTATTTCTCAACCTACGAACTTGACGGTAAAGAATCTCTACTGGAATCTCCTCATAGGTGAGGCTATCCTTCACAGCCACACTTTCTAAAGGTACTATCAATGCCGGAACACCCACACACTTCTTCAATAATGAAATGTGAAAGACTGGATGAACTGCTGCTAGTTTTGTTAGCAACTCTAACTCATAAGCCACATTACCAACCCTTTTCAGGATTTTGTAAGGACCTACATATCTAGGACTGAGCTTCCCTTTCTTGCCAAATCTCATCACCCCCTTCATAGGTGACACCTTTAGGAAAACCCAATCATCGATTTCAAACTCTAAGTCTCTTCTCCTTACATCCGCATAGAACTTCTGATGACTCTGAGATGTCTTTAGTCTATCTCTGATGAGCTAAACTTTCTCCATAGCCTCATGAACTAAATCTAGCCCAACCAAGGCTGCTTCACCCACTTTGAACCAACCAACTGGAGATCTACATCTACGCCCATACAGTGCCTCATAAGGGGCCATCTGAATACTGGAATGGAAATTGTTATTATAGGTAAACTCTATGAGAGGTAAGTGATCATCCCAACTAACCTTGAAATCGATCATGCAAGCTCTCAACATGTCCTCTAAGGTCTGAATGGTACGGTCTGCCTGACCATCCGTCTGCGGATGAAATGTTGTACTGAGGTTTACCTGAGTACCAAGACCCTTCTGAAATGATCTCCAGAAATGAGAGGTAAACTGAGGACCTCTTTCTGAGATGATAGACAAAGGAACCCTATGCAACTTGACTATTTCGTTGATGTAGAGTCTAGCGTAGTTCTCCGCTGAATCTGTAGTCTTGACTGCCAAGAAGTGAGCTGACTTAGTGACTCTATCCACTATCACACAAATTGCGAGTACGAGGTAAACCCGTAATAAAGTCCATATTTACCACTTCCCACTTCCAAGTAGGAATGCTAATCTCTTGAGTCACACCTCCTGGTTTCTGGTGTTCTACTTTAACTTGCTGACGGTTGGGAATTTAGTCACAAAATCTGTGATGTCGCTCTTCATGCCGTTCCACCAATAGACTTCCCGTAGATCACAGTACATCTTAGTAGCACCCGGATGAATAGAATTTCAGGAATTATGAGCTTTTGTAAGGATATGTTGCCTCAACTCACCCACATTAGGGACGCATAAGTGAACCTGGTAACGAAGCACACCATCTCCCCCTTGGGAGAAAACCTCAACTCTCTGTTGATGAACTGCGCCTTTCAACTGAAGTAATATAGGATCACAATCTTGTTTCTCCTTAACCTCCACTACCAATGAAGATTCTGATCCATTCTGAACTATCACACCACCATCTGACATGTCCATAAGGCAAACTCCTAAGTGAGCAAGCCGGTGAATATCTTTGGCTAATTCTTTCTTCTGTCCCTCAACATGTGCTACACTACCCATGGATAGTCTGCTGAGGGCGTCAGCCACTACATTGACCTTACCCGGATGGTAGAGCACATTCATGTCATAGTTTTTGAGGAATTCGAGCCATTTTCTCAGACGAAAATTCAATTTTTTCTAGGTGAATTCATACTGGAGGCTCTTATGATCTGTGAACACATAAACATGAACACCATACAAATAGTGTCTCCAAATCTTTAGGGTGAACACTACGGCTGCAAGCTCGAGGTCATGAGTTGGGTAGTTCTTCTCATGGACCTTAAGCTGTCTAGAAGCATAAGCTATGACCTTACCCTGCTGCATCAACACACAACCCAGGCCGACTCTGGATGCGTCACAATAAATCACATAATCGTCTGAACCCTCTGGTAGAGTCAAGACATGAGTTGTAGTCAACCTGGTCTTCAGTTCTAAGAAGCTTTTCTCACACTCATCTGACCACTGAAACTTGACCTCTTCTGAGTCAACCTGGTCAATGGGGAAGCTATGGATGCAAAATCCTTCTACAAAACTTATGTAGTAACCAACAAAACCCAAAAAACTTCTGATATTAGTCGGAGAGGTGGGTCTGGGCCAGTGCTTTACTACCTCAATTTTCTGAGAATCCACTTGGATCCCTTCGCTTTATACCACATGACCAAGGAAAGCGACTGACTGTAACAAGAATTCACATTTACTAAACTTGGCGAATAGCTGGCGATCTTTGAGGGTCTGCAGAACCACTCTCAGATGAGTTGCATGCTCTTTCTAATTCTGAGAATAAATTAGGATATCATCAATAAAGACGATTACGAACAAGTCCAAATACTTCTTGAACACCCTGTTCATTAAGTCTATGAAGGCTGCAGGAGCATTTGTTAGTCCAAAATACATAACTACAAATTCATAGTGACCATGCCGAGTCCTGAAGGCTGTCTTTAGGATGTCACTATCTCGGACTCTGAGCTGATGATAGTCGGATCTAAGGTCTATCTTAGAAAAGCAACTAGCACCCTGAAGCTGGTTGAACAAGTCATCAATCCTTGGGATGGATATTTATTCTTGATTGTGACTTTGTTCAACTGACGATAGTCAATGCACATCCTGAGGGAACCATCTTTCTTAGGCACGAACAACACTGGAGCACCATATGGAGAGATATTAGGTCTGATAAAGCCATTATCTAGAAGGTCTTTGAACTGTTCTTTCAATTCCTTAAGCTCAGGTGGAGCCATTCTGTAAGGAGGAATTGAGATAGGCTAGGTATCTGGAAGGAGATCTATTCCGAAGTCGATTTCCCTTTCGGGAGGAACTCCGGGAAGATCTTCTGGAAAAACTTTTGGAAAATCATTCACCACTGGAACTGACTCAGGGTTGGGGTTTCGGAGTTTGAGTCCTTAACCCGAATAAGATGATAGATATACCCTTTGGAAATCATTTTCCTGGCCTTCAGGTAAGAGATAAATCAACCTGCAGGTAAGAGATAAATCAACCTGCAGGCACTGAGTTACTACCCTTCCACTCTAAGACTGGCTCGTTTGGAAACTGAAATTGAACGATCCTATATCTACAATTGTTTGAGGCATAACATGAATGTAACCAATCCTTGCCTAGAATGATATCAAAATCTATCATTTCTAACTCTACAAGGTCTGCTGAGGTGACTTTCTGGGAAACTGTAACAGGGCAATTTCATTATACCCGTCTAGCTATAACTAGGTCACCAATTAGAGTAGAGACTGAGAAGGGTGGTTCTGAGAGAGTTTCTGGACTGACATCGAAGTTTACTGCTATATAAGGAGTAATAAACGAAAGTGTAGCCTTTGGATCTAACAATGCATAAACATCTAAACTGAAGACTTGTAACGTACCAGTGACTACATCAAGAGAATCTTCCTGTTCCTGGCGAGCCTGAAGAGCATACAACCTATTTTGGCACTGACCACTACCTGTACCAGATGAGGCACCCTGCTAAGTAGAGTGACCTGCTTGTGCTGCTGGAGTCGTAGACTGAGCCCTGTTACCTCCTTGTCCTTGCCTAGCAGAAGGGCAATCCTTCAGCCTATGACCAAACTGACCACACCCAAAACACCCCTCTCTGCCAGCAAGACACTCACCCGGATGGTTCTTACCACACTTTGGGCAAGACGGAAAAATCCGGTTACCTGAAGCACTTCCGTGAGACTTAGTGCCTGATGCCCTTCCTTTCTGATCCTGTCGAAACCTGGGGGATGGAGTGCTAGCTGATGAAGGTGCTGAGGCTATAGACCTCTGCTGAAACTATGAGCGACTTCCACCACCCGACCTCTGCTGAGAATATTCATAGTTGCATGTTCTAGCCATTTTGTTATCCTTAGCCATTTTCTTGAGCTTATCTCTCTCAACCTGCTAAGCGTGGGTCATTAGTCTTGAGATATCCATATCTCCCAATAGCATAGCATTCATGCACTCAATCTTTACTGGATCGGATACTCTAAACATGAACTTGTTCATTTGTGCCCTCGAATCTGCCCCCATATATGGAGCATACCTGGAGAGCTGAGTGAACTTTAGCCCGTATTCCTGGACTGACATCGACCCTTGCCTCAAGTTCATAAACTCCTGAGCCTTAGCCTCCCTCAACTCTAGCGGGAAGAACCTGTCCAGAAAAGCTCCAGTAAAACAGTCCCATGTCATCGGAGCTGCATTCGCACCCTATTTTCTTTCTATTGTATAGGATGCTAGTTTAACACTTTCAGTACCAGTCATTTGCATTAGCTCAAGGATCTTCTTGATCTCATCAATGAAGTTCTATGGGTCCTCACCAACCTTCGACCCTAGAAACTCTGGAGGATTCATACGAACAAAGTCTCAAACCCTTGCTGCAGCTGATCCACCAGTGGTGTTTGTAGGAACTGGGGCCTGCTGATTTTCTGCTTGGCTACGATCTGAGCCAACAACTGGATCGTAATACGAAACTCTACATTTGTAACCTCATGGTTCGGGACTGGAGGAACTGCGTTAGCATTTCGTGCGTTAGCTCTACGAGGAAGCATGATCTGAAATGCATAACGATGGATTAGAAAGGAGAAGTTAAATCACAAAACAATGCACGATAAAGATAGCAAAGGAAGTGAAGTTTTTCTTAGAACACTTCTTAGCT
>JAGDQO010002592.1:0-17993 GCA_018342035.1 Solanum appendiculatum | reverse complement strand
CTCCATGTAGTCGCACAATCTGACTGATATAAAGTTCAGCTAACTTCTCCGTTGTATACTTCACCCGAACAGGAATGAAATGGGCAGACTTGGTCAGTCTGTCAACAACAACCCAAATGGAGTCATAACCACCCACTGTGGTAGGCAAACCCACAACAAAGTCCATAGTGATCCGCTCCCACTTCCAAGTAGGAATAGGCATCCTCTGAGATATCCCCCCGGGCCGCTGGTGCTCACACTTGACCTGTTGGCAAGTCAAACACCTAGAGACAAAATCTGCAATATCCCTCTTCATGCCACACCACCAGTAATGCTGGCTTAGATCATGATACATCTTCGCCGTTCCCGGATGGATGGAATATCGAGAACAATGGGCCTCATCAAGAATCAATCTAATCAACTCTCCCGTCTTGGGGACACAAATCCTACCTCCAATCCTCAAGACACCATCAGAATCAAGGACAGCCTCCTTAGCTTCCCCTCTTAACACTTTGTCTCGAATGAGACATAGCTTCTCATCATCAAACTGGTGCTCACGGATTTGCTCGATTAAAGAAGATCGAGCCTCAATAAAAGCAATCATACCATCACTCTTCTCTGAAATCTGCAACCGGACAAGACTGTTAGCTAACCTCTGAACATCTCTAGCCAACGGTCTCTCCTCAATACTAAGCGCAACAAGACTCCCCATGCTAGGAGTCTTCCTACTCAAAGCATCGGCCACTACATTGGCCTTCCCCGGATGATATAGAATGGTCACATCATAGTCCTTCAGTAGCTCAAGCCATCTACGTTGCCTCAAGTTCAAATCCCTCTGACTGAAGATGTACTGAAGACTCCGATGATCAGTGAAGATCTCACAATGCACCCCATACAAATAGTGACGCCATAACTTAAGTACAAAGACCACGGCCGCTAACTCCAAATCATGAGTAGGGTAGTTCTTCTCATGGGACTTTAGCTGCCTAGAAGCATAAGCAATCACTTTCCCCCTCTGCATCAATACACCACCCAAACCGACTCCCGAAGCATCACAATAAACAGTAAAGTCCACGCCTTCCTCAGGTAGGGTCAATACAGGAGCCGAAGTCAATAAAGTCTTAAGCTTTTGAAAGCTCTCCTCACACTCATTGGACCACTGAAAACCCACATTCTGTCGAGTCAATCTGGTCAATGGAGCTGCAATAGTAGAGAAACCCTGAATAAACCGTCGATAATAGCCTGCCAATCCCACAAAACTCCGAATCTCGGTAGGAGAAGTAGGTCGCGTCCAGCCTCTAACTGCCTCAATCTTAGCTGGATCTACTCTAATACCCTCCTTAGACACCACGTGTCCTAAGAATATCATAGAATTAAGCCAGAACTCGCACTTTGAGAATTTGGCATACAACTTCTCTTCCCTCAACTTCTGAAGTACAATCCTCAAGTGTCGAACATGGTCCTCTTCAGTCTTGGAGTAAACCAAAATATCATCGATGAAGACAATCACAAAAGAATCGAGGTATGGTCGAAACACCCCGTTCATTAACTCCATGAATGCTGCAGGGGCATTAGTCAACCCAAAGGACATCACTAGGAACTCATAATGCCCATATCGAGTCCGAAAAGCTGTCTTAGGAATATCAGATGCCCTAATCTTCAACTGATGATATCCGGACCTCAAATCAATCTTAGAGAATAACGATGCTCCCTGAAGCTGATCAAATAAGTCATCAATACGCGGAAGAGGATACTTATTCTTCACCGTTACCTTGTTCAACTGTCTGTAATCAATACACATCCTCATAGTCCCGTCTTTCTTCTTCACAAACAACACAGGGGCACCCCAAGGTGACACACTGGGGCGAATAAACCCCTTACTCAACAAATCCTGCAATTGATCCTTCAACTCTTTCAATTCTGCTGGAGCCATACGGTAAGGAGGAATAGAAATGGGCTTAGTGCCCGGCTCTAAATCAATAGCAAAATCAATATCCCTGTCGGGAGGAATATCTGGAAGATCAGAAGGAAACACATCTGGAAACTCCTGAATTACGGGAATGGAATCCATGGGAGGTGGCTCAATACTAGTGTCCCGAATGAAGGCTAAGTAAGACAAACACCCTCTCTCCACCAATCTCTGAACACGAATGAAAGAGATGACCTTGCTAGGATAAGAGCCACTAGCACCCTTCCACTCAACCCTCGGAACACCAGGCATTGCTAAGGTTATAGTCTTAGCATTACAATCAAGAATAGCATGATAAGGGGAAAGCCAATTCATACCCAAGATGACATCAAAGTCTACCATCCCTAAAATGATTAAGTCTACCCTAGTGTCATACCCTGCCAAAGAAACAAGACAGGATCGATACACTCGATCCACCACTAAGGGCTTACCTATGGGTGTAGAAACACGAATAGGTACAGGCATGCTTTCACACATCATATTAAACTCAGCAGCAAAATAAGTAGACACATAAGAGAATGTAGATCCCGGATCAAACAATACAGACGCAGATCGATGGCATACTGGGAGGATACCTGTAATAACAGCATCAGAAGTCTCCGCCTCGGGCCTCCCCGGGAAAGCATAACACTGGACTCCTCTGCCACCCCCAGCCTGGGTGGTACCTCTACCCCCACTCTGCTGAGCTGCAGTACCACTACCAGAAGCTCTACCGCCTCTTCCTGACTGAACTCTACCTCTGCCTCTGCCCTGTGGTATCGGTGGTCTAGACTGAAATGAAGGACTAGGTTGGGGTCCTCCACGACCCTTCTGGAAAGTACACTGTCGCATCAGGTGATCGGGATCTCCACAATTAAAGCAAAACCTCTGACTCGGGAACTGCTGTGCAGATCCTGAAAACCCATTGTTATTGCCTCGCCCGGTAGGTCGTTGTTGTGAACCGTACGAGCCTTGACCCGCGCTATAAGAACCACGAGATATCTGACCACCCTCGGATGTCGGCATAGATGCATGAACTGGTCCCCGATGCTGAAAAGAACCACTCCCTCGGTGTGATCCCCTGCCTCCTGACGAGGCACCATGAAACTGACCTGATGTACGGGCCTTCTTAGGGTCCCCAAACTCCTCTCTCTCCATCAATTCTGCTTCTTTGGCGGCGCTCACAATGGACTGGAAGGAAGCCCCCTCTCGAGACGCCCTAAACGCGGCCGATCTGATAGAGAAAGTCAACCCCCTCACAAATCTACGGATCCTCTCCGTCTCATCTGGAATAATGGCCAAAGCATGCCTAGACAGCTGGCAAAAACGAGCCTCATACTCTGCAACAGATGAGTTGTCTTGTCTCAAATTCTCGAACCTCAAGCGACTCTCCTCTCTTACGCTCCAAGGGATGAAGCGGTCATGAAAGGCACCGGAAAATGTTTCCCATGTCACTGGAGGAGATCCAACTGGAAAAGACCCCGAATAAACTCTCCACCACTCTCTTGCTGGCCCACGAAGCTGGAGTGTAGCATACCGAACCCCATGTGACTCAGCTAACCCAACCACCTCTAGCAACTCTCGGCATGTAGTCAGAAACTCATGAGCGTCCTCGTTCTTCCCACCCTGAAACTGAGGTGGGTCCATCTTCCGGAATTTCTCATACCTGCGCTGCTCATCCTCTGTCAAAACAACCAACGGTGCACCCTGGCCTCCAACTGCTGGTGCAAGATCATTTCTAACCATGGGATCCACTGGTGGCTGTCCCACCGGATCCTGAATAACTGGAGCTTGTCGCTGCTCTTGGGTCTGAGCACCCACTCTAGGCTGAGAGTCTTGTGATGTGCCGGCCGCACCACCACCCTGAGAAAAGCTTTCAAGCACATTCAAAACCCTCAGTAAGGTATCCTGAAGCAAAGGTGTGGATGCTGACTCTGGAGGAACCTGGTCCTCTCTGTTATCAATCTGAGGCTCTGGAGAGACCTCTCTAGCACGACCCCTTGTTGGTGCCGCTCCACGGGCATGACCTCTGGCTAACGCCGCTCCACGGGCACGACCTCTAGCTCGGGCTCTACCCCTACCCCTAGCTGGGGCCTCAACAACTGTCTCAGGGACAGCCTCCCCTCTACCACCAGTAACAGTAGCTCTAGTCCTCATCATCTGTCATAAGAATAGATGATAACTCAGTACTAAAGAAGGTAATCACGCACGATGAGAAGGAATGAACAAAAAGAAAGAAGTTTCCTAACAGTCTTCATTGCCTCTCAAAGATAAGTACAGACGTCTCCGTACCGATCCTCCAGACGCTACTTAGACTCGGCTTGTATACACGTGAGACCTATGAACCTGGGGCTCTGATACCATTTTGTCACGACCCAAAAATAGACGTGATGGCACTCGTCTTATCCCACCAAGACAAGTCAGCCAAAAACCCAACTAATACAATAAATGCGGAAGTAAACTATAAATAACAGTCTTATACTTTAATATAATGCGGAAATTCATAATCGACTTAAATATACCCCCAAAACCTGGTTGTCACGTGCACAAGCCTCTAAAGTATTACAATTGATTTGAAAGAAATAAACAAGTCTCAAATGATATTGTCACTAAAACAGAACAAAATCATAAATAGGAGTAAGAAGGTCCGCTGAGATGGCAAACAGCTACCTTGCAAATCTCCACAGGAAGCCTCGGACAAGAAAAGAGGGAATAGAAAGTATCACAAAAATCCGGGCTCGTAACCTACAAAAAGATTGTAGAAGCAAGGGGTGAGTACCAAACCACGCGGTACTCAGCAAGCAAACTTCTAAACACAAGATAAGGGTATGGAATACGGGTACTCCTTACACCCCCAACCAAACCTCCACAACTACAACCTGCATAAAAACCAGCCCAACCTAATAGTTCACCATTTACATAACACATAGTTCAATCATATCACTTCAACAATTACAGATCAGCAACACACAAGATAAAGTTCACCAATCACAAGTTCCACAGAAAAGTACTCATAAGTTCACAAATGATAAATACGCACAATGCAATGAAATGCAATGTCAAGTATAGTGATGCATGTCTGACCTAACGATACACACCCGCTGTCTCTCAGTCCGGGACCCATGGGGGACATTTCTGTCCATGCATCCGTCGCGGCGTGCGACACGACCCTCGATAGTACAATCCGTCGCGGCGTGCGACACGTCCCTCGATAATGAAATCCGTCGCGGCGTGCGACACGTCCCTCGAAATGGTACATCCTCTTTAATTTCTTATTCTTTCTCAATTCACATAACACTTGTCATCACATAACACTTGTCACGACCATGTCTCACAATCAATGCAAGTAAATGTTCACACAATTAAAGAAGAGATGACCATGTTCATAACAATGCACACTTCATAACAACACAATCGTGATACAATACCAACAATGAATCAATAAGCCTTTCAAACCATTCTCAACACATCACACAACAATAATTAATCACATTGCCTTTTATTACCCTTTTTTCATCATAAAAATTATTCAATATGGACAAGTCAACCCATCACCAAGTCCCATTACTCCCCAACACATACCACAAGGAAATACACGAATTCTATACACTTAACAAGGGTTGAAAAATCCACTTGCCTCAAATAATTGAACAATTACTTTGGGACTTGAGCCTTCCCCTTTCGCTGGGCTTCCAAATCAATGCAATCTATTCACATAAATAATCACAATAAGATTTCTGAACTAACAACACCCATATTACTATATGTTTAGCTTAGACCGAAAAACTCACCCAAATCTAATCAAGTTCCTGAGTTTCAAGTCTAGGGTTAAGTCTTAATTCCTCTCAATAACCTAACTCTAATAACATTCATATAATACAATACACCTAATATTTAATTACCTATCTTAATATAACAAGACTTAATTATAATGTACTAACCCAAAAAGATAACAATCACTAATTAAATGTCAATAACTTACTGACCAATAATGCCGAAAGTGATATGCAAAACATTAACCTAATAACAATTGATTTTATCCTCCTCCAACAATTTCCTCATCATTAACCAATTATAGCCTCAAACCTTACAAAATGATTGGCTATCACATCCACTTTCTCAATTCCAATTTAAAACGTTGAATACATATATGCCACCTGCTAATTTTCTTGTTCCAAATTCCAATTCATTAATAATACAGAATAACGGCAACATGCACTTTTAATAATACAATATGACCATGTGCATATGTAATCAATTATTAGCAATTTGCATCAATTAAAATTGGGTACCTGCACTTCGTTGTTCGTCCAAGATGCAGGTAGGTTTTCTGCCTCTCTTTATTTTCTTTTCTAAATTAATTAAGTATAAAATAAACCAGCCCTACTACTTATTTTAATATATATGGGCCAAGTGGTATAGGGTATTAAATATATTATGGACTTGGCCCATTGATTATCAACTAAAATTAGTTATTTAATAAATAACCGTTAGTTAATTAACTATAGTTAAAAGAATATTCAAAATTCACAAAATGACCTTCTGGGTCATTACATTTCACGACCCAAATATGGACGTGATGGCACTCGTCTTATCCTACCAAGACAAGTCAGCCAAAAACCCAACTAATACAATAAATGCGGAAGTAAACTATAAATAACGGTCTTATACTTTTATATAATGCGGAAATTCATAATCGACTTAAATATACCCCCAAAACCTGGTTGTCACATGTATAAGCCTCTAAAGTATTACAATTGATTTGAAAGAAATAAACAAGTCTCAAATGATATTGTCACTAAAGCAGAACAAAATCATAAATGGGAGTAAGAAGGTCCGCTGAGATGGCAAACAGCTACCTTGCAAATCTCCACAGGAAGCCTCGGACAAGAAAAGAGGGAATAGAAAGTATCACAAAAATCCGGGCTCGTAACCTACAAAAAAAATTGTAGAAGCAAGGGGTGAGTACCAAACCACGCGGTACTCAGCAAGTAAACTTCTAAACACAAGCTAAGGGAATGGAATACGGGTACTCCTTACACCCCCAACCAAACCTCCACAACTACAACCTGCATAAAACCAGCCCAACCTAATAGTTCACAATTTACATAGCACATAGTTCAATCATATCACTTCAACAATTACAGATCAGCAACACACAAGATAAAGTTCACCAATCACAAGTTCCACAGAAAAGTACTCATAAGTTTACAAATGATAAAGATGCACAATGCAATGAAATGCAATGTCAAGTATAGTGATGCATGTCTGACCTAACGATACACACCCGCTGTCTCTCAGTCCGGGACCCATGGGGGACATATCTGTCCATGCATCCGTCGCGGCGTGCGACACGACCCTCGATAGTACAATCCGTCGCGGCGTGCGACACGTCCCTCGATAATGACATCCGTCGCGGCGTGCGACACGTCCCTCGATAATAGAATTCGTCGCGGCGTGCGACACGTCCCTCGAAATGGTACATCCTATTTAATTTCTTATTCTTTCTCAATTCACATAACACTTGTCACAACCATGTCTCATAATCAATGCAAATAAATGTTCACACAAATAATGAAGAGATGACCATTTTCATAACAATGCACACTTCATAACAACACAATCGTGCTACAACATCAACAATGAATCAATGAGCCTTTTAAACCATTCTCAACACATCACACACCAATAATTAATCACATTGCCTTTTATTACCCCCTTTTTATCATTAAAATTATTCAATATGGACAAGTCAACCCATCACCAAGTCCCATCACTTCCCAACACATACCACAAGGAAATACACGAATTCTATACGCTTAACAAGGGTTGAGAAATCCACTTGCCTCAAATAATCGAACAATCCCTCTGGGACTTGAGCCTTCCCCCTTCGTTGGGCTTCCAAATAAATGCAGTCTATTCAAATAAATAATCATAATAAGATTTCGAAACTAACAACACCCATATTACTATATGTCTAATCTATATCCAAAAACTCGCCCAAAACCATAATCATTTTCCTACTTCTCAAGCCAAGTGTTAAGTCTTAATTTCTCCAAATAACCTAACTCTAATAATATTCATATAATGTAATACACCTAATATTTAATTACCTATTTTAGTATAGCAAAACTTGAATTGTAGTGTGATAATTATAAGAAGAATCTGGTAAAGAATTAAATATCATTGAAGAATACGGTTTGCAAAGTCATCAGTTCATTCGCTGGGAATTACAATTGCAGTATCATAACTTCCTCACCTTATAACACACTAAACACCTCAAACAATAAACCTAATCATTACCCCAATTATAAGCTCATAATTACACCATCATGGTATCATGATTTGCCACTAATATTAACGCCACTTTTTAAATTACTTTGAAATCAGTAGTTGTCATGGTAACAATTAAAAATTACCGAGCTTATTCTCTTACCCCAATAAATCAATATGTTAGGCACCTAGCAATAATACATATACAGTGAGGTTAGAACTGTGTTTAAGAATTTACCTGTAGCACACGGTTAGCCTCTTCGATGTATCTGTGTTTGACGCTAAGGGTCTTTATTTTTATTTTTTTCCGTTATGACTCAAAAATAGTAAACCCTACTTAATTTAATTCATTTTTATCCATGGGTCCCGGACTGAGAGACAGCGGGTGTGTATCATTAGGTCAGACATGCATCACTATACTTGACATTGCATTTCATTGCATTGTGCATCTTTATCATTTGTAAACTTATGAGTACTTTTCTGTGGAACTTGTGATTGGTGAACTTTATCTTGTGTGTTGCTGATCTGTAATTGTTGAAGTGATAATGATTTGAACTACTGTGCTAATGTAACATTGTGAACTATTAGGTTGGGCTGGTTTATGCAGTTTGAGTTGTGGAGGTGTGGTTGGGGGTGTAAGGAGTACCCGTATTCCATTCCCTTAGCTTGTGTTTAGAAGTTTACTTGCTGAGTACCGCGTGGTTTGGTACTCACCCCTTGCTTCTACAATTTTTTTTGTAGGTTACGAGCCCGGATTTTTGTGATACTTTCTATTCCCTCTTTCCTTGTTCGAGGCTTCCTGTGGAGATTTGCAAGGTAGCTGTTTGCCATCTCAGCGGACCTTCTTACTCCTATTTATGATTTTGTTCTGCTTTAGTGACAATATCATTTGAGACTTGTTTATTTCTTTCAAATCAATTGTAATACTTTAGAAGCGTATCACATGTGACAACCACGGTTGTTGGGTATATTTAAGTCGATTATGAATTTCGCATAATAGAAAAAGTTAATAAGACCTTATTATAGTTTACTTTCCGCATTTATTGATTAATTAGTTGGGTTTTTGGCTGACCTTGTCTTGGTAGGATAAGACGAGTGACCATGCACGCTCATATTTGGGTCGGTGATGGCTAAGATCGATCTATTATATAACTTAAGTAGAAGTTTGGATTAGACTTATTATTCCACTAGTGAGTGTATATATTTCACAAAATTGCCCTCAAGTTCTTCATAAATAAGTTATTAAATAATTTGTTTAACACATAGTTTCAAAATTGTATCAGAACATCTCAAATATTTTCCCATTAAAATCCAAATTAGATTTGATAATCTTTACTCATATATTGAATTTAAAGCTTAACACATATATTTGTGAAGAAAAAAATCAATATAATATCTCAAAAAGAAAACAATCTTCTTGGAGTATTTCCGTTGAAGATGAAGGAAGCTGATGATAGGATCATAGGAACATGTCCAAGCTGACGTGTTTAATGCTGTAGAGTTCGAGTCACACTAGGACTAGACTACTAAATCCTAACTTATGTACGATTAAGTTATTATATCGTGTATGGGACTAAAGTCAACTAGGATAAGGTATTGTAGTTATAGTAGTAATAGTAAACCTATACTACTCATGTAAATTATAATTTTGTAGTGTAGTAGGACTCTAAGTGTAGCTAGTATAGAACTCTTCTCCTATATAAGAAGCATGTACTCAACAGTTTTAATTATCAATATAATTCTTGATTTCTCTAAACCTAACGTGAGATTTATACACCACAATCTTTGTAACCATCTTTGAAATAAACATTTGTCATTGCTCTTGAATAGCCTTAATGGCTAATTATATTGACATTGAAACACATTCCTTTATTGTCATTACCATTATATTATACTCTTTTAGTAACCCTTTAATTCCCTTTTATTATCACAACAACAATTTCACTTTTGTGTGGATAGAAGAATAGAGATTCTCTTTCACTTATCTTTCTCTTATGTTGGATTTTTCTTCTATTAATATTTGTTAGATTCTACTGTATATACCATATGAAATATCCTTAAGGATAGTATCATTGATACGCCTATGGTTTTCAAGAATTCTTTACAGGATGCGTGATAAAGTATTTTCTCTTAGATTTTCCAACGATATTCACTTAGGAAGATGACAGTGCCATATTAGTATAGAATCACATCATATATGCATGAAAATGCTACATTTTTTATGGATATATTCCCTAAGGATTATTTGACATATATCTCATCTCGTTACGTGCATCATATTTAGTCGGTTCACTTGCAATATTTCTAAATGAGTAATGAGTAGTAGTATCCCATTTGAACATCACACATTTGCTTGCAACCAACATGCACAATCCATCTTCATGTATGTACCACTTACAATCTCCACTCCCATAGTGACAAATTTTCATGTCATTCGTGTCATACAACATGAAACGCCCGCGTTTTTCGCGTAATTCCACGTCACAATAAAAGGTATAATTTCTTTCGGGATGAATGGGATAAAGAAGTTTATAATCCCGTCCTGTATCCAATGGAATGAACACCTTAGGTCTTCCATTTAGAGAACATTTTGCCTTCACTAAATTTGAAGTTTCATTAGTCACCACAATAAAAAGAAATTGATCTAGTGAATTGATGAGTGATGAAAAATTAAATAGGAAGAGGCAAAGTACTAAGTGATATTGTGATGAGGAAGACATATTGTGAGTTTTTTTGTTGTTGTTATGCTTGTGATTTTCTTGTTGATGTTGGTACTTATATTTATAGTGATTAATGTGTGTTATATGTATCTATCAACTACTTTCATTAATGATAATAGTGATATAATATACCTTTTTGTTGATACTATTTGATAAGGTATTACCAACAAGTCATACCAAATTGAGATTTTCTTTGACTATCTTATTTACACCAACTATGTATATAATACTATTTGCAATAAGTAATTAAATAAGTGATCAATATATTCTCTTGATTTCTCTCTCCTAATTTTTATTCATAATTTGAGGGTCATTATTAGCGTATTTTATAAATGAAGAATGATGTAGATCTCCTTGTGATGTATTTGATTGCCAAGAATGTCGGACAACACTTCAATTTTTTTATTTTTTTATTTATGACCAAGTTGTCCGGACTAACTTTCGCGCACCTCAACTAATTCCATGGGATACCTGATAACACTTCGATATTTTGAGTTGATATTGAGGAAGGTTGCATCTTATTCACTACATCTTTGATGAAAATAATATTTGATGTCTTGATTTCTTTGTGAATATTTCAAGAGTTTATCAGATTTTGAGATGAAAGTATTTGCTATTTTGATATTTTTATGAATATTCAAGAGCTTATGAAATATTCGAGATGTCTTGTCAAAATTATTATACTCATTTGTAAGGCATGAGCTTATCTGGTTATATAACTTAAAGTAGAAATTTGGACTAGACTTATTATTCCACTTTGTGATCGTGTATATATTTCACAAACTTGTCCCCAAGTTCTTCATAAATAACTTAATAAATATTTTGTTTAACACATAATTTCAAAATTATATCAGAACATCTCAAATATTTTCCCATAAAATTCCAAATTAGATTAATTTGATAATCTTTACTCATATGTTGAACAAAAAACTTAAGACATATTTGTGAAAAAAAATCAATATTATAATATTTCAAAAAGAAAATAATCTTCTTGGAGTAGTACTATTTCCACAATCTTTGTAACATCTTTAAAATTAAATGAACATTTGGCATTGCTCTTCATGAATAGGCTTTATGACTTATATTGACATTAAAACATATTCTTTATTCTAATTACCATTATACTCTTTTATTAACCCTTTAATTCCCTTTTATTATCACAACAATTTCACTTTTGTGGATAGATAGAATAGATACAATAATCTTTCTCTTTGTTAGATTATGACTCCTAGTTTTTATTAGAAGAGCTTGTTGAATTCTGAAGGATACACATATATCGGGTAAAATATACTTAAGAACAGTGTCATTCATGACACGGTTTTCAAGAACTCTCTACAAGTAGCAAGATGAAATATTTTCTCTAAGATTTCCAACAATATATTCACTTAGGAAGATGAAGTGAAATTACAAGAGTTAGAACCATAGGTTGCAGCTAGAACTGAACCCGCCAAGATGAACACCCGTTTCTAACATGGCTCCATCATTGAACCATCAAACCTTTGAACCTGACTTCATCATTGAACCTAGCTCTGATACCACTTGTTATGACCGATATAATTAGGTGTCATGCGGAAGCCAGTAAAGCAAACTTCGATAGACCGTGAGTAAGAAAACAAACGAGAAATATACCAAAAGACACAAAGATTTAACGTAGTTCAGTCAATTGACCTACGTCCACAAAGGAGATGATCAATCCACTATATAAATACGAGAGTACAAAATATAGAGAGAAACAACCTCAACCAATTCACTTGGGAGGTTCACACAAGTGAAAATGTTTCGCTTGTGTCTCACAAATTCTCCCCCTAACCAAAACTCTCAAACCCCTAGGACTACATTGTGAATGCTAATTAAGTTAAAAGGAACAAGCCTCTATTTATAGAGTCTTAAACCTTTTCCTACAAGAAAAGGACTAGCCAATACAAAACATTTTCCTAAAAGGAAAACCTATTTATGGTAAGAAACTCACGGCAATTAATACCCAACACTACTTTCATTAATGATAATAGATTAATAGTGATATAATATAGCTTTTTATTGATACTATTTGTTAAGGTCTTACCAACAAGTCATACCAACTTGAAGATTTTCTATGACTATATTGTATAATACTATTTGCAATAGATTTTCTCAAGTATGAAAAATATATTATGATCACAAAATAAATAAAGAAGTGGTCTTATTTATCAAGATTGTGAGTATAAATTAAATCTGTATAGTTTTTTTGATTGATGTGTCCTGATTTTTCCTTATAATTGAGGGTTGTTATTTGATCGTTAAGAACGTAGAACATAACACTTCAATATTTTGAGTTGATATTGAGGAAGATTGTCTTTTGATCACTTTGTTCCTTTGATTAATTTCTTTTTGAATATTCTAGGATTTTATGAGATTTTGAGATGATTATTTTTACTTTAAGAAAGACAGTATTTGATGTCTTGATATCTTTGTGAATATCCAAGAATTTATGAGATATTTAAAATGACTAATAAGAATTATATATACACATATTTATATATATAGGCATGAGCTAGGACCAAGGATCTAGGACAAAGTAGTCTTCAAGAAATCCTTACGAACCTTAGGGTTTGAAGAACATGGACTATGCTCGTCTTGTAATAAAGACCTATTTAAAATTCTATCAAATTTCGATGTGTATAATACTGCTAGTTAATTCTGCACCAATATCTCTTCCCAATCCTGACTCCGCTTCTGAATTTAAAAAATAGTAGAATGTTATAACTGTACTCTTAACTTGTCTTGTTTTTTCAACTACGATACATGAACTATTTATCATCGCAAAACCCTTAAATTCGTTGCAATGGTTTTTTTTATTTTTTTGTAATTTGTATTTTCCGACATGGACATGCCCAAAATTGGCATGAGCAAATGTATTTACTGTTTATCGCCATGTAATTGCTATTCTTATATAGACGATAAAATTAGCCTATGCAAATATGATATGGGCATGTAATATGTGTTGTCCGATATGGACATGCCCAAAATTTCCATGCTTGCGTTGCCAATTGTTTGTTTATTTGTTAGTATTGGGCATGTTATTCTAATTCTATCGATCTGACTAATTCTAATTCACAAATCTAGAAAATTAATAATTATGGTTTGGATCATGCTTAGAATTTTAAATCCGAGACTTTAATTAAGAAAATAAGAAATTTGGTATTCCGCCACATTTTTTGATAGTGAATCTTAAGAGGTCTAATTACCTTATTATTAAGAAGAAAGGAATTTTGTTAAAATTCCTTTAGATTAATCTCACACCTAAATGCGAAGAAAATAGGGAATTTATAAGTTGTAAGGGCATGCTCAGGATTCAAATGTCACATTTTATGACCTTTGAATAAATTGATTAATTAGGTAGTTCATCCATGCATATATTTAAATTCAAGGCAGAAATTCATTGTTAGCCGCTTAAAATTAGTACGATTTTTCACTTAAATACCTTACGTAGGTTTTGTGTTTGAGGTGTCTAATAAGTGAAAAACGTCAAAACGAAATAGTGAAGGCCTACTTTGTTTAACGTGTACAAGACTTGTTTAAGTGTCTAAATGAAAAGTCATATCAACTTTAAGTATCGATCTGATGAATTTTGACTAAATTTAATTTCCTCAATTTTTTTCTGTTATGTGAGGCTCATATCCATTTATTATAGATATAAACCTATTTACTAAAGACTTGACTATCAGTATTTTTTGGAGCCAAAAATTAATATGAGTGGAGAAAAATTTATGTCTCTTTTCCTTTTTATGTATTTAGGCTCTAAGTTGGTTCCTATAAATTGAGAGGAGTTCTTACATTTCTAGACACACCAAAAAAAATATATATGTAGTTAAAATGAATATGGAGAAACCTATTTATGATATGGTTTAATAGCGGGTCGATTGTTACATATCTTCGTGTCAACAATAGTTTTCATTTCTCAATATATTTAATATATATAATGAATATATTTGTTGAAAATCAACTGTTGTTGACTCGAATATATGAAGCAATCCCGGTCCGTAAAATGGAACCTTATTGCAAATTAGTGTTTTGCTTATTCGGTAGGTTTAATTTTGATAAGTGAGGTTTGCTTAAGTATTTGAACACATTTCATGATACTGAATCCTTCGACTCCAAGAAAATTTATCTTCGGATTTTTAATTTTATTTGAAGATTTGTCAATTAATATAATTTTTTTTCTTTTTCAGGCATCATATATAGAAAGTGGTACTCATTAATATCAAATCGGAGTAAGAAGATCTTCAAATAAAAGTAACAATGATGATGGATCAAGCACCAATTAAAAATAATTTTTAGGATATATTTTTTTTTAGATATTATTATTGAATGACACATTGAAATTAGTATTTTATTGATATAATTTTAGAGTACTTTTATTTTATATGATGAATATATTTTGCTTATTCAATCTTTTGTGTTGTGTTAACACTAATTACTAGTGTTATAGGAGTATAAATAGATAGGATGCAATAAATAGGATGTAAATGTGGATTGATAAAATTGAAAATTTTAATTATTACAATAAAATTATAGTCATGAATTGAATATTACGACGATTATATAAAAATGAATTATGTTTCTTTTTATAATTACGGCAGTTTTAAATCGCCACTCTATGCAATAAAAATGTCGCATTAACCAAGGGATATTGCGGAAATTATATATAAATATTATGGCGTTTGTATTTCGTAAAAAAAAGTCGTAATACATTTATGACAAAAAAAATCGCGGCATCTTCGCATGACACTTAGTATATTGTGGTGATTTTGAATTGTCGCATTCAGGGCGGACCTAGAGCAACCCGAGGAGGTTCACCTTCGGCAAAAAATTATGTTATATATTTAAGCTATTTTAAAGAATTTTTATGTCTATATATTGATTTTGAACCTCCTAAATGTAAGATTAGAGGTTTTTCAAACCCCCTTAATTGAAATCCTGGATCCGCCACTCACTCGTATTACCTATAAAAGAAATTGCCGCAATAACCCTTATTTTTTGTAGTGGGTGTCACACAAATAAATATCGAGGTGAGAACGTTAGACTCTTACAAAGGTTAATTTGGAATTCAGACTAACAATACAATAAATAATAAAAAAATAACACTCAATAAATTATGTGAATTACACTTAATAACACAAGTCCTTTGAAAATAGATTTTCCTTTTTCTAACTTAGTTTTGCTCCATAAATTATATGTTAGTCAATAAAGTGTCGTAATTTATATGTTGTTCATTGTTGTGCAAGAAGTTTTTCTAATTTAGTTTATTTTCGTGCAAGAAGTTTTTCATGTTCTATTATTCCATATTTGAAATTTATCGATCTGATTAATTCAGTTTCACAACCTAGAAAGATCATTAATTATGATTTCGTTAGTGCTCCTTAATTATATAACAGAGAATTTTACCCTCAAAATTTTAATCCTAGAAATATAGTTTGAGAAATAAGACTTTTACTATTCCACCATAACTTTTTATTGTGAAACTTAAGAAGTCCAATAACTTTATTATTAGAGGAAAATACTTTTGTTAAAATATTAAAATGTCACATTTTATGTTAAAGAGTACAAAATTTTGAGGCCTAAACATTTTGTCATAGTAAATAATACATCGTTAAAATCAGTATTTATTAATTGTCACAATGTCTTAGTGAGCAGAGGCGGAGCGAGTCAGGATTAGGAGTTTGAGGGTTCTAAATTAATTTAGGCAGAAGAGAAAAATATTGTAAAACATGCTTCCTTGAAAAAACCGAAAAACTTTTGTTAATAGTGGGGTTTGAACCCACAACGATTTCCACGGCTCCTTCTTTACAACTAAACCGTCAATCAATTTTGTTAGGGAAGTTCACAAGTTAATATACATATATATTTATATAATTTTCTAATATAAATATAAGATCTATAAAAAAAGCTATTAGATTCGTTCGAACCCACGAACCCCCACCTAGTTCCGCCCCTGTTAGTGAAGATTTGTTGAGTCTTTGAGTATATTTGTTGTCAATGGAATGAATTTGTAATAAGATTTTACGCGATCAATTTCACGTGTATATTAATTATAATAGAATATAAAAAAATTTGTCGTCAACAAAACAAATTTGCAATAAGATTTTACGTGATCAATTTTAAGTGTATGTTAATTTAGAGTATAAAAAAAAGCATCAATTATCTGTCAATAAAATTGATCATTTATAATTGCATGATATAGAGTTAAATATAAGCATAAATTATCTTTTGCTGAGTGTAATGCATGACCTTTGAATAAATTGATTAATTTGGTAGTTCATCCATTCATATATATAAATTTATGGCGGAATTCATTTGCGACACTTAAAATTAACATGATTTTCACTTAGATACCTCAATTAAATTTTGTTTGAGGTGTCTAATTAGTGAAAAGCGTCAAAATGACACAGTGAAGGTCTACTTCAGGTAGGAAAAATTGTACAGAATAGCAAATTTTTAAATCATATTAAATGCTATAATTACTGTTTAGGAAAATTCTAATTCGCAACTATAGTTTCACCTAATCTTGTTATTCGCCTGATTTGTATAATTTGTCTGATTTGTATAAATTCAAAATTTGTATAATTTGGTTCCTAATTTGTCTAAATCCAGAATTTTGTATATGCTTAACCTAGCTATTTATTTACAATTTATGAAAAAATCATAGTAAATAACCCTGTTTGAATATTGGTAAGCGAATTATACAAACGGAATTCTGAAAATTTCCTAAATGAATAAATACAGAATTTGTATATACTTATCATATTTGTATATTAGCAAGTGAAATATATAAATGGACAGAAATATACAAACCACAACCTCCATAGCAAACGGAACTATAGCTATAGAGTACAATTATCGAAACTATAGCTATAAAGCCTTATTATGTCTATTATGTTTGCTATTTCTAAAATTTTCTTTTCAAAATATACAACACTTGTTTGAGGTGTCTAAATGAAAAGTCATATCTACTTTAAATATCTGATGAATGAATTTCGACTAAATTTAATTTCCTCAATTTTTTTCTGTTATGTGAGGCTCATATCCATTTATTA
>JAGDQO010002591.1:30000-59688 GCA_018342035.1 Solanum appendiculatum | reverse complement strand
AGTATCTCTCAAAGAAATTTGTTCTGCCTTGTATAGTTATGAACAAAGAAAGAGAGAAAAACAAAAAGGTGGAGAAGCAGAAGCACTGATCGTCAGAGGTCGTTCTCAAAATCAGTTGAGAACGAAGAAAGGAAGATCCAAGTCAAGATCCAGACTCAGCAAAGATGAATGTGCCTTTTGCGGAGAAAAAGGGCACTGGAAGAAAGACTGTCCAAAGTTGAAAAGCAAGGCCAAACCAAATAATGGGAAGGCTATCATGGATTCAAGTATAGTAGATTGTGATGACTCTGATTACTCACTAGTTACAACGGAGACATCCAAATTATCTGATGTATGGTTGATGGACTCAGCTTGTAGCTATCATATTTGTCCCAATCGGGACTGGTTTGTTGATTTACAAGAAGGAGAATGTGGAGTTATTCACACCGCAAACAATAATCCTCTTACCGCATATAATGTTGGTTCAATCCGATTAAGGAACCATGATGGATTGAGCAGAACATTAACAGATGTTTGATATGTACCGGATTTGAAGAAAAATCTCATTTCTGTAGGATCCCTAGAATCAAAGGGATTCAAAGTCATTGCAGATAATGGGGTAATGGGAATATGCTCCGGTGCATTAGTGGTAATGAAGGAAATTCGAAGAAATAATAGCATGTACCACTATCAAGGTAGTACAATTATTGGGACAGTGGCAACAATATCTAGTGACGACAAGGAGGCAGAAATGACCAGGCTATGGCATATGCGCTTGGGACATGCTGGAGGAAAATCCTTGAAAGCTTTATCAGATCAAGGATTGCTAAAAGGAGTAAAAACTTGTAACTTGGAGTTTTGTGAACATTATGTCAAGGGAAAGCAGACAAAGGTTAAATTTGGAACAACTATCCATAATACTAAATGTATTTTGGATTATGTTCACTCTGATGTTTGGGGTGCTTCCAAAACACCTTCATTAGGTGGGAAACACTATTTTGTAACCTTTCTTGGCGACTTCTCCCGAAGATTATAGGTGTATACAATGAAAACTAAAGATGAAGTATTGTGAATTTTTCTCAAATGGAAGGCGATGATAGAGACTCAAAGTGGCAGAAAGATCAAGTGTCTTCGCACAGACAATGGTGGAGAATACAAAAGTGATCTTTTTCAAAAAGTTTGTGAAGACAATGGCATCGTCAGACATTTCACCGTCAGAAATACACCACAACAGAATGGAGTGGCAGAACGCATGAATCGAACCTTGCTGGAGAAGGTTCGGTGTATGTTGTCCAATACTGGTTGGGCAAAGAATTTTGGGCTGAGGCAATAACATATGCATTCCACCTCATTAGTCGTCTACCATCTGTCGCTATTGGTGGTAAGACGCCATTAAAAAAATGGTATGGAAAACCTGCTGAAGATTATGGCTCTTTACATGTATTTGGCTCAATTGCATATTATCATGTAAGAGAGTCAAAATTGGACCCAAGAGCAAAGAAAGCTTTATTTATGGGGATTACTTCTGGAGTCAAAGGATACCGGTTATGGTGTCCAGAGACAAGAAAAATTATTTTCAGCAGGGATGTTACATTTGATGAATCTGCCTTGACAAATAAGGTAACAGTTGAAGATGTCCAAAAAACTGATGGTGCTTCAAAGCATGTGGAGTTTGAGGGAAAAATAATTTTCCCAACACAAGGAGCAAACGAGGAAACAACAAAAAAATTTCCTCTAGAAGAAGAGCCAGTCGAGAAGGAGGTTCCATCTCAAGAACCTCAACAACAACTTGAATCAATAGCAACCAGCAAGCCAAAAAGAACAATAAGAAAACCTGCTCGACTCATAGATATGGTGGCTTGTGTAGACTCAATTGCAGCTGATGACATTCCTACCACTTATAAAGACGCAGTCCAAAGTTCAGAAGAAGATAAGTGGAGGATTGCCATGGATAAAGAAATGTAGTCTCTTCATCAGAATCATACATGGGCCAATCTCCGGGAGGGCAAGAAAGCAATTGGGTTCAAATGGGTATTTGCAAAGAAAGAAGGATTTCCTAACCAAGAAGATGTTTGCTACAAAGCAAGATTGGTGGCCAAAGGATTTGCTCAAAAGGAGGGAATTGATTATAATGAGGTGTTTTCTCCAGTCGTGAAACACTCCTCCATTAGAGTTTTGTTGACTTTGGTAGCACAGTTGAATTTGGAACTAGTTCAGCTGGATGTAAAAACTGCATTTTTACATGGAGACTTGGAAGAGGAAATCTACACGACTCAGCCAGAAGGATTCAAATTTATTGGAAAAGAAAATATGATGTGCAAACTTGAAAAATTATTGTATGGATTGAAACAATCCTCTAGACAATGGTACAAATGATTTGACAAGTTTATGTTGCAGAAAAGGTACATAAGAAGCAAATACGATCATTGTGTGTATTTGCACAAGCTTGAAGATGAATCCTTTATATATCTTCTCCTATATGTTGATGATATGTTGATAGCTTCAAAAAGTCAAGAAGAAATTGAGAAACTGAAGACTCAACTAAGAAAGGAGTTTGAAATGAAGGATTTGGGTGAGGAAAAGAAGATTCTTGGCATGGAGATAAAAAGAGATAGACATTCAAAGAAACTCTATTTATCTCAGAAAGAGTACTTGAAGAGGGTACTAAACCGATTTGGTATGCATAAGAAGACGAAGTCGGTTAGCACTCCGCTTGCTCCTCATTTTAAGCTTAGTGATGCTATGTCACCAAAGAATGAAGCTTAACGAGAATATATGTCAAGAGTACCATATGCGAATGTTGTTGGTAGCTTGATATATGCAATGGTTTGCACAAGACAAGATATTTCACATGTTGCAGGAGTTGTTAGCAAGTATATGCATAATCCTGGAAAGGAGCATTGGCAAGCTGTAAAATGGATTCTGCGGTATATTCATAACACTGTAGATGTTGGTTTGGTTTTCGAGCAGGAAAATGGTCAATATCTTGTTGGATATTATGACTCAGATTATGCAGGTGATTTGGACAAACAAAGATCAACTACTTGTTATGTTTTCACTATTGCAAACGCACCAGTTAGTTGGAAGTCTACTTTGTAGTCAACAGTTGCTTTGTCTTCCACTGAGGCAGAGCACATGGCAATTACAGAGGCTGCGAAAGAAGCAGTTTGGCTTCAGGGATTGCTTAGAGAGCTTGGTATTGGACAAGAAAGAATCACAATATTTTGTGATAGTCAAAGTGCTATTCAATTAGCAAAGAACCAAGTCTATCATGCAAGGACGAAGCACATTGATGTCCGATATCATTTTGTACAGGACATCATAGAAGAAGGTGGAGTCATAGTGCAGAAAATCCATACAACAGATAACCCTGCTGATATGCTGACAAAAGTGGTGACTGCGGTCAAGTTTCAACATTGTTTGAGCTTGATCAACATTGTTGAATATTGAAGATTGAGGTTGAAGACACAATCAAAATTGTTGTTGAGAGAAAGTTCAAATTGGAGAATCTTTCCAAGGTGGAGATTTGTTAAATTTGACAAGATTCAAGATGAATTAGTTCTTTATTGGTACAAAAGTCAAGATAGCAACTTTGTCGGTGAAATTTAGGTAAACCATAAAAATAGTTTCACACGTTAAACCTTGACATTTTGACACATAGTGATGTCATGAATGACATCAATACGAAGAATTTACTCCTATAAATAGGTAACTCTTATTCATTTGTAAGACACACCTCTCACTTGCCTTCTCATCTTCTAAGGTATTTGATCTTCTTTCTCTCTTGTAGTATTTTACTTGTACTTTTTTGGAGTGAAATAAATATTGGTTGATTGTGTCCGAGGAGTAGGCAAAAGAAAATAAAATATTGCCGAACCTCGTAAATTCCTAGTGTTCTTTTTATTATTGTCTCATTTACTATTTATTAGCTACCTTTAGATATAGCAATTGTGATTCCATCACTCTTTATATATTCGGCTTCCGCAACAGCAAGTGTGTGTTCAAGCAACCATTTCTTGAATTGATAACAAAAACTCATAATTAAGCTCATCAACATTATATAGTAATTGATACTATTGTGAAAGCTAGAATAGTCTGTATAGTTATGAGTATGATGGCTTCCATAATTGAAGCTCCTTCCCAAGGTATACTATATATAGATTTTCCTATATGTGATTGCAAACCTGCCTATATTACTAACATGAAATAATGTGCATTTTGAGAAAAGTATCATAGAAATTAGAATAAAGTGTATCGAAATTACATTTAAGAAAATATATCATAGAATAACACTTTTAGTGAGTGTTCAAGCCACCATTTATTCTAAAATTTGATATCAAGTTTAACTGAAGAAGAACACTTTTAGGGTGTGTTCGGTACAACAGAAGATTGCTATTTTTTCTAAGAAAAAAATAAGTGAGTTTCTTATTTATTTTTTATGTTTGATAAATAAGTTGAAAATAATGTGTTGAAACAATATTTGTATAAAATCTAAGCAAGCACTATTAAGTTTGGCATGGGGGTTAAGGATGTGAGAGTGGTGGGGATAAGGACTACGGGGTTGGTGCAAAGACGTTTTCAGAATTTCAATAGGATGACTGCATTGTTACAAAAAGGGGGATCTACGATATAAGTTTGACCTTTAGATTCTTATCACTGAACCCGTTAAACTTTTAAAAATTATATGCCCAAAATTAATTCTTATTTATTCAAATATGTTGGAGATTGGTTAATCCTTATTGGATGAAAAAAAAATGTAATTAAACATCGTGAATTTATGATAATTTTGATCAGCAGTTGCAGAAAGAACAAGATCTTTAGATGAATCAATCTTTTTCTCTTTGAGAATCTGATCCAAGAATATTGACAATATGCCACTTCTTGCATTCTTCGCAGTCTAGTAATTACACAATTTATATATATGGGGTGTTTTTGGCTGATATGCAAATAAAAGGGGCAGGGGATTGTTTTCTTAGATCTTAATGTGATCGCTTGCCTAATGAATAGAGTTATCTGATATATGTTGCTGGTAAAAGGTGACAGATATAGATACTTAAAATAAAACTAAATTAACATTCAACTATAAAACCCAATACATAAGGGGGACATGAAAAACTCATAAGTTCATCAACACAAATGCAAATTGGAAACACTACAATTGAGACAATCATGATAATTACTACTTACTAAAGGACACCTGTGATAGCTAAAATAGTCTGTATAGTTGTGAGTATGAGGAGTATAATGGCTGCCACAGTTAAAGCTTCTACCCAAGGACTACTAAAATAATTATGCTTCAAATTTGCCTTCATCATCCTTAATATTTATAATGTAACATCAAGTCTCGAAATATGTAACTATCATTAATATTTATAATCTTGTCTTCTCCTTCTAGATGCATTTCACAATATTCTCGAATAAACTCAACCACAGAACAACCATCAAGCAACAACATTTGACAAAATTCATCACTATTATCAGTATCGAGGTCTTCTATATCGTTGTAACACTTTAGTGCTTCCTCCTTCTGTTTCTCCAATTCACTAATGCAACTTTTCACATCAATTCCCCTTTTTCTTTTAAGAAACCGTCGTAAGTACAATAATTTGTACTTTTTCATTGGACGAAGTTGAGGGAATTTTCTTATGGTAAGGACCAATAGAGACCATCTTTGGTGTATAAGCAGCTGGATTTGATTCACGTAGCCACACATTTACTTTGAATATGTTACTCGATTCAATAGAAAAATTGTCTAAATCAAACATGTCATCACAGATTTCTTTGTTTGTGACCCTAATGAATCTTGACCATTTGTGTCCTTTATGTCGATTAAATGATCTACTTTCCTCTCTTCTTCTATCTGTAATGGATAAGAGTCATAGTTTTATAAAATGGTTAATTACAAGACTAGTAATATTATATTTAACTAAATCTTAGAATTGTTAAAGTTCAACACATTCACAAAATGTATATTGTAAATTTTATGTTCATATATATTTTAATCGTATAAATATGCTTACTTTAGGTCTTAGGATCTTTATATTTAAGACATAATACATAAACATGTCCTTTAACTTGACCTGAGCTAGCATCTAAGCCTCTAACTTTAGGCACTTAAACTTGTATAAAATTGAACAAGTAAACACACATGTCCTACGTGGCATAATAGACATAGGACACCACATAGAACACATATGTTTACTTGTTCAATTGTATACAAGCTTAAGTGTCTACTTATGCATACTCAAAGTTGGAGAAGCCAAGTTAAAGGGCACATTTATCTATTATGCCTTAAATTGCACATAATAAAAGTGGGTTAATGAAAGAAATACCTCATCTTTTTCAGTTTGAAGAAGCAGCGGAATTTGGTTATCTATTGAGGTAATCTCAATGGAGTGCGTCATCCTTCCTTCTTCAACTCTAATTCCTACAGAAAAAATAATAATTTATTTTTGTAGGTGGATTAATGAAAGAAATACCTCATCTAAATTTTACTTTTTCTTTTCTAGTAAAAACGGTAGTTTTGAGAGGAGATTTCTGAGGTGGATTCCACCAGTTTGAGTGAGACAACTGATTAGAAATGAAGTATACAAGGTTTACACCAAAACCATGGTACGTAATTATAAAATGATGTTCTTTTTTCGAACATACTATAAAATTGGAAGTATTTCATATAATATTTATATCTTGCTGGAGGATTCGCTCATAATTTTCTTGTATAAAATCAGTATGAAATATGTATATAGATGTATACATTTTCTATAAAGATCATGTTGATTTCTAGAGATATAATTCAACTATAACAACATTATATACAACTTTCAACAAATTTAATATAAGGGATAAGGCACAAGTACCCCCTAGACTATGATCAAAATCTCATAGATACACCTTAACATATAAACTAAGGTCCTACTACTCCCCTCTCCCGAACTCTTTTTTTTAAATATAATTTTGTACACCTTTTGGCTTACGTGTCACACTCCATGACTCCACTTAGTTGAGGCGCGTGGGAGATGTTAGGATGCAACGTAATCCAAAAAGGTGTACAAAATTATTTTTAAAAATGGGTTCAAGTGGGGGGAGGGGTAATAGGACCTTAGTTTAGTTAAGGTGTGTCTCTGAGATTTTGGTCATAGTCTAGGGGGTACTTGTGCCATATCCCTTAATATAACTACAACAACATACAAAATTAGAGATATTGAATGGTAATAGATTTTTCTTTAAACGGTAATATTTATAATGACAATTGAGTTAAGGTCATTGCATCCAGAGTCACTAATGTATGTAGAAATTTATGTAGAGTATTGGTTCAAAATACCTATATTATAATATTATTATCGCTAAGTATAATATAACGAGAGTTATATTATTGCCCCAAAATTATTTATTTGGTATAGTGTATTAGGTGGGATGTTGTATAAAACATTTAAAAATTATATGATTTGGCTGTTCATAAATTCAAAATGGACTAGTTGGAGTGTACTTGAGTTTCTTCTTAAATTCTTTTTCTCTACTCAACTTTTATGAAGGTGAAGGAATATGATCAGAGATGGTGAGTATAAAAATTCTATATGGGTATACTATATGTGCATTTTGAGAAAAGTATCATAGAATAAATAAAGTTTTAGTATCATAGAATAAAGTGCATTGACATTACATTTAAGAAAGCATATCATAGAATAATACTCTGAGTGTGTGTTCAAGCCACCATTATTCTAAACTTTGATATCAAGTTTAATTGAAAAAGAACACTTTTAGGGTGTTGCTGGGCTGGGCCACCTCAAATGGTGTGAGCCGGATGCGGGGAGATTTGCACGTATGATTTTTAGGGAAATCTAGTCGAAAAGGAGTTCGGTTCAACAAAGATTTCCATTTTTTCTGAATAATAAGTGAGTTTCTTATTTAATTTTTAATGTTTGTTAAAAAAGTTGAAAATAATATTTTTGAAAAAAAATTTAGTATAAAATCTAGCAAACACTATTAAGGTCGGCATGGGGGTTAAGGATGTGAAGGTGGTAGAGTGAGAACTATGGGGTTGGTACATAGGCGTATTCTGAATTTCAATAGGATAAGTGCATTATTATGCAAAGGGGGATCTATGATATAAATTTAATCGGTTTGACCTTTAAATTCTTATCATTAAAATCGATAAATTTTTAAAAAGTATAGATCCAAAATTAATTCTTATTGTAATTATATATAACATATACTCAGTGGGGATTGTTTTCTTAATTAAGCTCATCAGTACACTACAATTGAGACCATTACTACTTACTTAACGGCACCTCTGATAGCTAGAATAGTCTGTATAGTTGTGAGTATGAGGAGTATGATGGCCGACATAGTTGAAGCTCCTACCCAAGGACTACTAAAATAATTGTGCTTCAAATTTACCTTCATTCTGTTCCATGGTTTTTCACAATGTTCAACTGCTTTTATGCCTTCTTCATTGTAATAGAAGGTGTAATAAACAGTAACCCCATTTCCAATTTTGTTGAAGAGGCTAGCCACGTCCTTGTCCTCTCCCATCCAATTCTCTATGATTCCTTTCCGGCGAAGCAAATTCACATCTTTGTCTGAGTCGATAAGATAATCCATAAAAGTTGCATAATCACTGAAATATTTAGGTTGTACATCAGACGATTGCTGCTCATAAGCAATGAGATTTCGCAAGACGGCTTCGGTATCATCTTCAACTCGAAAACAAGGAATTTCCATCAATCCTTTCTCGAACTTTATATCAAATAAACTTGTGTCATCCCCAAGGTTGTCTTCGCTCAATAATCTATTAAAATATCCAACTTTAACGAAGCTAACTCCAGCTTCAGAAAGCTCTGTTGCATTTGGCATGACCTTATGCCTCATTATGTCATCTTTTGAATTTTTCATGGGATTCTGGCCGTGACATGAAAATATGTGTACTGCATGAAGTAAATGTTTGATATTTTCTGCATTATATTTTGTCTCTCTGTAGGATGAACGGAACATTTTTGGCAAGATACTACAAGAGAGAAACGAATTCTTCAATAGTATTGCCAATGGTAATTCATCAACTTGCTTTGTCATGTGATGAAGCTTGTTGAGGATAAAGAAGGGAAGCTGATTTTCTTTCAACTCTAATTCCTACAAAAGAATGTTAATATTCATATTATTATTAATTCAAAGCAACATATTCATTGCAGAAATTGATATGAAAAGATACAACAATTAAAAGGGCAATTATATAACATCAACTCTCATGTTACTACTCTATGAAAAGAACTTCACTATGTGTAGAAAAAAAGACTTATTTGATCTAAGTAAAAATAAAAGATCAGGAAGGAATACACTTTGTTTTAGTCATTTTTTTAAAAAATGTCTCTTTCATTTTATGGTAACCTGT
The DNA here is from genome assembly GCA_018342035.1 of Solanum appendiculatum. Classification (NCBI taxonomy): domain Eukaryota; kingdom Viridiplantae; phylum Streptophyta; class Magnoliopsida; order Solanales; family Solanaceae; genus Solanum; species Solanum appendiculatum. Next base: position 50,324 of record JAGDQO010002591.1, on the reverse strand, counting down.
TAATTCTAACTTTTCATATGATATGTTTACGATCAAAAGATTAAAAGGCACTTTGGTACATTTTATATATTTTTAGTTTAAGACCATAAGATTCAAAAGTCTCTTTACTTTCTTAAAATTTGTATCAAATAAAAAAAGACAAACAAATTAAAACACAGACACTACTAAAAACTCACTATTTTAATTCCCATTGAAATTTTCCATTACAAAATATTCAATGTTATTCCCACAAATATTTTGATGCACTCAATGTGAAAAGAAAAAATAGTAGTGATTTCACATACAAAAATTAAGAAGTTTCCCAATGTTTTAGTGAGAATCTGTTTCTCACTATATGTGTGTTTTTGCAGTGAGCTAGTTCGTTGAAAAATGAGTGGAAAAAATTATGTTTTATAAAACAAATTTTCTCATTACTTTTTCCTTTACACTAGAAAATAAAGAGTAATTGTTTAGCATATAACAAGAATATTCAGAAAAAGAAATACCTCTTTGGTTTGGCTGTTTCTTTTTCTTCTTTTTACCTTTTATTGGTCTTGTTGTTTCTAATCTATGAGACAGGTCACATGTATATTTTTTATTTATAAGAGAATATGAGATCAAATATTATTCATATATAATATAATAATATTTTAATATGTGGCTTTCTTTAAGTCTTTCGACCCATAAAATATTGTTGGCCAATGAATGAAAGATAAGGAGAAGACTGCTGACTCAATAAGTCAACCATTAATTAGTTTTCCAAAAAAAAAATATTCTAAGTCTTTAGCAGTGTTTTAAAAGGCGGGAGCGAGAGGCGACACGTTTTATACAGTATGGGACAAGACGTAAGCTCTGAGATACGGGGCGTAAGTCTTATTGATCTACGGGGCATAGTCTAATGTATATTCAATTTTATAATTTTATTACTAAGAAAATAAGCAAAAGTAAAACTTTCAATTATTTAACAAATAAATTTTAATAAATTGCCTATAATATATAGAAAAAATATTATGATTTTTATTTGAGAAATGTATTAATAACCAATACTGAAGAAAAAAAAGTATTACAATTACTATTTGAGAAATATCATAACAAATCAAAAGAGTTTTATTATTTTTTTCTTATATTATTTTTAATGATCTTAAGGGGAGTATCAAGTTAACATGAATCAAATAATATGAAATGGTGTAGAGAGCAATCACTTACGTCTCCGCATTCACACCAAACCATGCTCTCCTTTAAATGCACTGTACCAGTATTTATCAGTCTAATAATTAACAAGATAGAACGATAAAAACTTACTCATATTTAATATTTATATCAAGTCAATAAATTAATAATACACCTTTACACATAATTCTTACTCTCTCCGTCCCATTTTATGTGGCACTTTTCAGATTTCGAGATTCAAACAAGTTTATCTTTGACCATAAATTTTTCATAGATCTTTTAAGCATTTTGAATTTTCAATTATTGTGAATTATAGTACTTTTTACGTAGTTTATAAATATATAAATTTCATTTCAAAAAAATTGAAGATTTCATGCGCAAATTTCCGGTCAAACTTAAACTGTTTGACTCTCAAAAAACGAAAAGTGCCACATAAATTGGGTAAGAGGGAGTAATATTTAACCAGTCCGTACTGCATTATGTACAAATACTCATTTTGTTGGTCGAATGGCAGTGTCCATAGATAAGGTATAGAGTTTACTTTATTTGCACATTGTGGACTTCTCGTGGTCACTATAACCAAAAATAACTTTTAACGTCAATTATATATTAATAAAGAATATAAAAACTTTTATTAATATTAAATTAATGTTGCTATATAGGCTTTAGTAATATTTATGAAGAGTATTATTAAATAAATATGTTTAACGAAAATAAATTTTATTATTAATAATTAATTATCGCTAAAAATCGTTATTGATGGAGTGTGTTATGCAATATATAAGCCAAGTGGACAATAGAGTAAGACATATTGGAGAGCTTCTGTTTGGCAGTAGCAAGTGTGTGTTCAGGCAACCATTTCTTGAATTGATTAAAAAAAACTCATAATTAAGCTCATCAACACTATAATTAATACTATTACTACACATGTGAAAGCTAGAATAGTATGTATAGTTATGAGTATAAGGAGTATGATTGCTTCCATAATTGAAGCTCCTTCCCAAGGTATACAATATATAGATTTTCCTAAATGTGATTGCAAACCTGCCTATATTACTAACATGAAATAATGTGTATTTTGAGAAAAGTATCACAAAAATTAAAATAAAGTGTATCAACATTACATTTAAGGAAACATATCATAGAATAACACTTTGAGTGAGTGTTCAAGCCACCATTTATTCTAAATTTTGATATCAAGTCTAACTGAAGAAGAACACTTTTAGGGTGTGTTCGATACAACGGAAGATTGCTATTTTTTTAAAGAAAAAATAGGTGAGTTTCTTATTTATTTTTTATGTTTGATAAATATGTTAAAAAAATATTTGTATAAAATCTAAGCAAGCACTATTAAGTTTGGCATGGGGGTTAAGGATGTGAGAGTGGTGGGGATGAGGACTACAGGGTTGGTACAGAGACGTTTTCAGAATTTCGATAGGATGAGTGCATTGTTACAAAAAGGGGGATCTGTGATATAAGTTTGACCTTTAGATTCTTATATACTGAAGTACCTGTTAAACTTTTAAAAATTATATGTCCAAAATTAATTCTTATTTATTCAAATATGTTGGAGATTGGTTAATCCTTATTGGATGAAAAAAAATGTAATTAAACATCGTGAATTCATGATAATTTCGATCAACAGCTGCTGAAAGAACAAGATCTTTAGATGAATCAATCTTTTTCCTCTTTGAGAATCTGATCCAAGAATTGACAATATGCCACTTCTTGCATTCTTCGCAATCTTGTAATTAATTACACAATTTATATATATGGGGTGTTTTTGGCTGATGTTGTGAATGCAAATAAAAGGGGCATGGGATTGTTTTCTTAGATCTTAATGTGATCGCTTGCCTAATGAATAGAGTTATCTGATATATGTTGCTGGTAGGAGGTGACAAATATAGATACTTGAAATAAATCAAATTAACATTCAACTATAAAACCCAATACATAAGGGGGACATGAAAAACTCATAAGTTCATCAACACAAATGCAAATTGGAAACACTACAATTGAAACAATCATGATAATTACTACTTAATTACTTAATGGCACCTGTGATAGCGAGAATAGTCTGTATAGCTGTGAGTATGAGGAGTATGATGGCTGCCACAGTTGAAGCTCCTGCCCAAGGACTACTAAAATAATTATGCTTCAAATTTGCCTTCATTTTGTTCCATGGTTTTTGACAATGTTCAACTGCTTTTCTGAATTCTTCTTTGTAATAGAAGTCGGAATACGTAGTGACCCCATTTCCGATTTTGTTGAAGAGGCTAGCCACTTCTTTGTCCTCTCCTATCCAATTCACTATGATTCCTTTCTGTCGAAGCAAATTCACATCTTTTTCTGAGTCGATAAGATGATCCATGAAAGTTGCATAGTCACTGAAATATGTAGGATGTACATCAAATGATTGTTGCTCATAAGCAATAAGATTTCGCAAGACGGTTTCCGTATCATCTTCGACTCGAAAACAAGGAATTTCCATCAATCCTTTCTCGAACTTTATATCCAATAAATTTGTCTCATTGTCTTTGTTTTTAATAATATTACTGACTTTTGCAAAGCTAACTCCAGCTTCAGAAAGCTCTGTTGCATTTGGCATAACCATATTCCACGTTATATCACCGGTTAACTTTTTCATGCGATATCCTTGACATGAAAATATGTGTACTAAATGAAGTAAATGTTTGATATCTTTTGGATTACATTTTGTCTCTTTAAAGGATTCAGAGGTCATTTTTGGCAAGTCAACAAAAAAGGTAAAAGAATTACCTACTAGTATTGCCAATGGTAATTCATCATCTTGCTTTGTCATGTCATGAAGTAGGTTGAGGACAAAGAAAGGAAGTTGATTTTCTAGTAGCATCAAGTCTCGAAATATGTAAGTATCATTAATATTTACAATCTTGTCTTCTCCTTCTGGATGCATTTCACAATTTTCACGAATAAACTCAACCACAAAACAACCATCAAGCAACAACATTTGACAAAATTCATGACTATTATCAGTATTGAGGTCTTCTATATCGTTGTAACACTTTAGTGCTTCCTCCTTCTGTTTCTCCAATTCACTAATGCAACTTTTCACATCAATTCCCCTTTTTCTTTTAAGAAACCGTCGTAGGTACAATAATTTGTACTTTTTCATTGGACGAAGTTGAGGAATTTTCTTATGGTAAGGACCAATAGAGACCATCTTTGGTGTATAAGCAGCTGGATTTGATTCACGTAGCCACACATTTACTTTGAATATGGTACTAGATTCAATAGACAAATTGTCTAAATCAAATATTTCATCAATTCTTTCATTTGTTTCGTCGATAAAATGATCCACTTCCCTCTCTTGTTCTATTTCTATCTGTAAATAGAAAAGAGTAAGAAATTTTAAAATGTTTAATACAAGCACTATGCAATAAGTAAATAATTATGTATTCTTTTAAAACTCATTATTTTGTTTAGGGAAAAAAGGTAACTATATCCCTCAATTTTGCAATCTAGATTGAATATATTTCTGTTAAAAAAAAATGGTGCATATATACCTTCATCTTTTAATAAATGACGTATATTTTACCCTTTTCGCTCATGGAATGAATTAAAAAGAATAAATTCAAAACTGATTTTTTAATATTTAAATGCAACATAACTTTTAAAAAAAATTATTTCACCAATTTTTTTTACCCCTTCATACCCGATTCAAATAAAAAAATAATCCAAAAGGTGTAAAATCATGATTAGTGAATGTGTGAAGACAATGAGATAGACCTAAAATTACATGAAGAGAATCACTCTAAATTTTTTTACAATCTCTCAGAATTTTTTTAATATTTAATTGCCAAAAGAAAAATGAGTTAACAAAAATAAAAAATTAATTGTAATATAGTTGAGAGAAAAACCTCATCATTTTCAGTTTGAGGAAATGGTGAAATTTGGTCATCTATTGAGGTAATCTCAATGGAGTGAGCCATTCCTCTTTCTTCAACTCCAATTCCTATAAAAGACACATCCTGAAAAAACTTAATTTTCAGATGAAGTATACAAAAAAAAATGACTTTCTTGTAACCAAAAAACAAAGTAAAATGATTTTACTATATAATTTTTATAATTAAAGTGAAGATTTGAATAATGATTAAAAAAATATTTTATTTATAAACTCATAAATCTTCGAATGCTCTTGCTTCTTCACAACTTCCCACCATTTGAAAATAGCTAGCATTCCTACTTTAACTCAAAACAAGAAAAATTTTTCTTATATATTCTGACTATTAATTTTATTTAGACATAAATTTAAGTATCAGTTATATCAATTTCTAAATAAATATAATTTTCTAATTTAACTTTGAATTATTTTTTCAACAAATGATCAACTCAATGATTAAGAATCTCATTCTGTAAAAAATAATAATTAATTATCAGATGGAATATACTAATTCAAGCTAAACATATTATTCATTCAAGGGTTAATTTCATATACGATTATTCAACTAATAATTATTATTTCAAAAAATGACATTTCTTCATGATTTCATATTTTTTCAATAATTTTTTATACGATAATAATTATTAATTGAGTGACCATTCTGAGACCAACTTTATTATTGAACTTGAGACTACAAAGAATGGAATTAAATTCTTGAGCAAATCATAGAATAAAACATGTAGAAAACTTACCCTTTTGATTTTTTGCCTTATTGCTCTTGCTTGTCCTCTCTATATAATAAGAGGACTGCAGATTTATAGTACAAAAACCAAAAGTTTTTTTTTAAAAAAAATTTAAATTTGTTATATCTTATGACAACTGGAGTCCAGTAAGTGTTCAAAAATAAAAAGTCAACAAGGTATAGCTGTACTAATTGATAATCTACATAAAAGAAATAGAATCATAGAGTAAAATAAACCTCATTATAATAACCATTTGTTATAACAATATTTTATTATAATAATTTAATTTTCTTGAGAATCAACGTTTCATGGCATATTTTACTTTTCTAGGATAACATGCTATCTATAATAATAATGACATTTATTATAGCGGTATATTCTTCGTAACTATCATACTCAAATATTATATTTTGTAAATTTTAATTATAAATATTTAAAGAAAAAAATTGTATATAAACGGTACCATCATTTATGGCCATAACTTTATAAGAAAAGGCTACTTGTGTTTGTCTTTTTTATATTCATACTCTTTCTAATTTTTTAAAAATTAAATTGGTTAAGAAATAAATTTTCTTTTTTTTTGGTACACAAAATCATTAGACTATTTTTTGTGTACTTTTATTTATAAATAAAAGTCAATTAATGATATTTTTAAAAATTTCATATCCAATGAAATCAGCACAAACAAGCAAGTTTTTCTAGTGCATATTCACGTACTAAAAATTCTAAATTCGTCTCTGATTATTGAAATTGAAGGAGAGAATGAGAATATGAGGGTAAATTTGTCTAAATATTAACTATTATAAAATGACTTTGCCATAATATTGATTCATTCTATGAACTGGAGATGCGTTTGAATTGTCAAAGTTAAACAAATTACATCATTTTATACAATAAGGAGCCGTTTGGTTACTGGTTAGAGTTATGCAGGTATTAGTTATGCAGGGTTTAGTTATGCAGGTATTAGTTATGCAGGGTTTAGTTATGCAGGTATTAGTTATGCAGGTATTAGTTATGCAGGGTTTAGTTATGCAGGTATTAATTATGCATGGTTTAGTTATGCAGGGTTTAATTATATATGTATTAGTTATACATGATTTAGTTATGTACAAATTACAATACAGTAAACTAATTTTTATTTCTTAATTCCAAAAATGTTTAGCGAGCTAATATTTATTATATCCATTAAAATAAACAACTATCTTAATAACACATTAAAATTTAAATAAATGTCAATAGCTAAAAACACTAAAGTAAATAACAAATAACTAAAAGAAGTTAAGTAATTTGTATTGAATAGGATAAGTAATTAAGTAAATAAGAAATAACTAAAAATATTATAATACATGTATTGGCCGTGCGTTGCAAAGAAACTAAGTAAAGAACTAATTACAATTAACCGGCACTATCTTATCGCCAAAGAAAATAATTAATAAAAAATAAAGCAAAGAAACTAAGTAAAGAACTAATTACAATTAACCGGCACTATCTTATCTCCAAAGAAAATAATTAATAAAAAATAAAGCAAAGAAACTAAAAATAATTAAGCAACTATCAAGACAAAAATAAATAGTAACTTTTTTAAAAGCACACATAATTAAAAAAAATTAAAAGTTAATTAATAAGGGTAAATATGTAAATATATTATTTAATCCATGTATAACTAATACCCACATAACTTATTCCACCTTCTACCCTGCATAAAATTATACATAGATTTCCTCATAAGTTATGTAAGTATTAATTATGTGGATTCACTAAAACACAACCAAACATTGTATAAAACTAATGCAGGAATAATTTTTATACAACATTTTAAACCTACAAACCAAACACCGTATAAAATTAATACATAAATAACGTTTATACAATATTTAAAAACCTATCAACTAGGGGTGGGCATTCGGTTCTTCGGTTCGATTTTCTTAAATTTCGGTTCGGTGTTCGGTTTTGAAAAAATGTGCACCAAATACCAAATCAAAATATTTCGGTTCGGTTCGGTTCGGTTTTTTAAACTTCGGTTCGGTTTAATTCGGTGTTTTTAAAACGATTTTTCGGTGCAAGCAAATAAAAAATAAAGTGAAAATTAAATTGTCAAAACGTTTAACTAAAGATAAAAGTTGAAAACTCGAAATAATCAATTAACATATTTAATAGTTAAAGTTTCCAACAAAGAACTAAAGAAGTTTTTTTTTTCTCTTTCCGATTTTTTGTTTCAACAAACACTCTTTGTAATAGCAGCCAACAATTTAAACCAAGAATTCAACACTTGAAATTTAAAAGTTAAAACAATACAAAGTTAAAAATGCCTTAACTTCATTCAAATAAAAAACAATAGGAGTCACAACTCACAAACACAAGTTACCAAGTATATAATTAATAAAATTAAAATATTATTTTAAATTTAGTTAATAAAATTTCAGTTTTTCGGTGCACCGAATTTTTCTTACCCTGACACCGAATACCGAACCAAAAAACCGAAATTTTGAAAAAAAAACACCGAAACCGAACCGAAAAACCGACACCGAAAAACCGAACCGAAAAACCGACACCGAAAAACCGAACCGAAAAACCGACACCGAAAAACCGAACCGAAAAACCGACACCGAACCGAACCGAAAAACCGAATTAATTTGGTTCGGTTCGGTTTTTCTTTTTTCGATATTTATGTGAGTATTAGTTATGTAGAATTACAAAAATATAACCAAACATTGTATAAAACTAACACAAGGATAACTTTTATTCTATTTACAAACCAAACATGGTATAAAAATTAATACATGAATAACCAAGTTATTCATGTATTAACTTTGCCCTTATCCAGTAACCAAACGGCCCCTAAGTCAATGGATTATCTATCTTTCATATTATTCCCTCCGTTCTAAATTAATTGTTATGTTTATTTGATGAAAAAATATATTTTAAAATATTAATTAAAATTTATATAATTTGATTTTTAAAAAGCAAATCATGTCAATTAATATAATGGGAAGGAAGTACTAATTTTCAATAATCATCATGTGGTAACGTGCGATATATTTTATTACTACATGAATTGGCTCTGATAATGTTAGAGCAACATGGCTATTTCACATTACAAGTTGCTTTTGTTTTATCCCATTCGGTGTTTGAAGCTCATATTGAAGTTTCGATTAAATTTGAATCACGCACTGCAGGGTTCATTGAGAAGTGGTGCTCTCAACATAATTTTCTCCATACCTAAAGCTCGAATCCGAGGCCTCTGATTAAGAGTAAATCAATTTCAATCACTGCATTATAACTCATATTGGTCACATTACAAGTTGTTAATAGTAAACGGATAGTGACACTATTTTAGTAGGCTTTTGAATATATAACTAAATGTTGTCTTGAAAAAAGAAAGAAGTGAATTGTATATTTGGACAAACAGGAGCATTTCTTACACTTTTGTGACGAAAATTTATCTTGCAAATTATTATTTTTGTTAAGTTTGAAGAAAAAATGAGGCAGTTAATATATATTCAAGGTATAGATATTTGTGTGACTATAAATCATCTTATTAATGGTAAAATTAGAAGTTTAAAGTTACATCGTTTCTAAATAAGTACATCGTTCTTTTTCGGACAGACTAAAAATAAAAATATATCACATAAATATGTATATCTTGCTCAAGGCTTAGAATTTCGCTCCCAATATTCGTGTATATATGAAAACTATATAAAATCGGTATGAACTATTTATATAACTATATAAATTTTCTATAAAAATCTTGTTGGTTTTTGAAAATTTAATACAACTATAACGCCAACTTTTATGCAATATTCATACAAATTTAATATAACTAGAACAACATACAAACTTAAATACAATTTTTATGTAACTCGACATACAATCATAATACAACTTTAATACAAATTGGTACAATTCGACTATAACTTCAAAATAAACGAATTATGATTGAAATTCATGCCAGAACTAGCTTGGCTCTTACTCAAATTTTAGAATCAAATTGTTGGGTTCAAAAGAATCAGGGCGTCATTTGGAAGCTTACAATTGCAAATCATGTTGGGGATAAGTCAGATGACAAATTAAATTAGGGAAAAGGCTTAAATATGTCATTGAACTTTGAGAAAAAGCTCATATATGCGATGCATCCGTTAAAAAATTGGCTTATCTATGCCATTTCTATTTTAGAAAAGGCTCACTCATGCCATTATTTGTTAAGTGAAAACAATTTTAATTTTGCAAAACCATTTCTAACACGTGGTCAATTATTATTCGGCCACATCACTAATTAAATCATTTTTTAAAGGGAAAAAACTCAAATATACCATCGAACTATGAGAAATGGGAAAAAGTTTATCTATGCCATCCGTTAAAAGTCTAACTCATTTATACCATTTAGTTAAAAAATAATGGCATGAATGAGCTTTTTCTAAAACGAAAATGACATAGAAATTAGAAAACAAACATATCCAAATTTGTTGATTTAAAGGGTATAAATGATGAAGTTCAAAAATGAAAAAGCTAAATATAGTCAACTTGTTTGTTGAAAATCATCAAGTTAACAGGAAGACATGAACTCCGGTAAGATGAATTTGGAAGAATTCAATGTGTTGTTGCAGAAATATCTTGAATTAACTAGCATACAATCACAAATAAAGAAAATAGAGAAGAAAAAAAATACAAGGATTAAACGAGGCTTGGCTAGGCCTAATCATTCAAGCAAAAGCAGAGAGAGTTTTCTATAGTTAAAAAATATTATTGCATATATATTTTTGTTTTAACAATTGATACATATTTATCTTTTTTGTTAACAGGTTGAATTTTGAAAAAAAAAATTAAATTCTAAAATTGATTTTTTAATTTCAAAAATAAAACGTGACTTCAAAAAATTACTTTACCCCTCCAGGACTCAAAAAAAATTCCAAAAAAGTGTAAAACCATGGTTAGTGAATGTGTTCGGATCATGATGTAGACCTATAATTACATGAAATGAAATACTCTAAAAACATTACGATCTCTTACAATTATATCTATATATATATATACACACATTAATTAATTAATTGAGAAAAGAAAAGTGGGCTAATGAAATCAAAATTGAATTTATATAGTTAAGTGAGAGACCTCATCTTTTTCAGTTTGAGGAAGCTGTGAAATTTGTTCATCTACTGATGAGGTAATATCAGTGGGGTGTTCCATCCCTTTTTCTTCGACTGTAATTCCTACGAAAGACATAATCTTTCTAATTTCAATATATTCAGAGATACCATGGCTATATTATTCATAGCTGAATTTGATTTGAAAAGAAACTATAAAATTGTATTGAAGTATATAGTTATATATAAAACTCATATATATTATTATAATATATATTAGTAAATATATAAAATAGTATTAATATAGAATTAATTATTTAGACGTTGGAACCTTGACTACATACTCTATCTTGATTGAAATATCCTTTTGAGGTTATTAATTAATGAAGAACAATGGTTGTACTTTTTAAAAAACATTTCTACATGTCTAAGGTGTTAGTGCGATAAAATTGAGACATACATTTTTTGAAACGTCAAAGTCATAATTCTCTATTATATTATTTCATATAAGTTGAGGTTGGTAAAACTATAATTACTAATTTACTGTACTACAAAATAATAAAACTAAATTTTAAAATACCAAATTAATTTAATATGATGATAATATAATATTTTAAAAAATAAAAATTACCGAAAGTTTTTAATACTATACCAAGTTCATTCCTAACATCAAACTCTCATGTTATTTTATTTAAAGACAATGGCGGCTCAAGCTAATTAGTGGCCTAAAGCCAAAAATAAATAGAGGCCTAACTTTTAATTATTTTTTTATTTTTTTATTTCTGATTAAAATATAGCCTAAAACATTACTGAGAAACACATTTATTCAAGTTTTGTAAAACTTCACAAAAAAAAAAGCGTATTAATTTGATGAATTGATTTAAATAATAACTTACTTTGATAAAAAATTCATTTATTAAAAATCCAATTCATTACAAAATTTGATTTGAAAAGAAAAGACAAACCAAAAAGGGAATTAATTTTAATTTTCTTGTAGCTTTATGAAAAGAACCCTATATACATGTCTTGCCATAACCTGTAGAAAAAGAAACTAATTTGAGGTAACATGGCCTAATTGTAATGACCCGTTAGGCCATTTTGAGAACTAGTCATCTCTCTTTCATAAAAGACCCTTTCCGTAAGTTTTAAATGAGAATTTTGAATTACTCATTTAACTATGATTATCTAATTAGCGGGTAAGTTCTAAATATTTAATTTTAGTTAATGGTTAATGGGTCAAGTCCATAATTTATTTAATACCCTATACCACTTGTTCCATATATTAAATTAAGTTAGCGGAGTTTCACATTATCTGGATCATAACTTTTCTAAAAAGAAAAAGGGAACGAAAAGGAACAAACGAGAGGGGCAGAGGGGATGATTTCGGCATCACAAGAAAAACACTAAAAGCTTCAGGTAAAAGCTAAGGTTAATTCTTGCTCTGCATATGAATTGCTAGGATGGGGAGTTAATATTATTATAAGAAAACATTATTGGAAGTTGGGTTCTGAGGATCTAGGATTCAAAAGTGTTAGTGGAAAATCATTGTATAATGATGACCAATAATAATATAATAATGACCAATCATTGAAAAGTAGTAGATTGTAGTATACGATGGATCTTAAGTGGTACAATTGTGTTTACTCGTGGAATAGGCATACTGTCTTCGTAACCTTCGATATTTTTGCATATTTTCTTATAATTATCATATTACGATTCAATATTTTTTGATAAATTGGTATAGGTAAGGAAATATTATATGAATTTCATTAGATTTATGACATTGGAGAATTAATACATAACCCTAGACTTGAAATTTGGAGAATATAAGAGTTGACATGTTAAATTGGCATCAAGATTAGGAATTTAATTATAGATTTGAGTGAGCTTTTGGGTTTAGGCTAGACACATAATGATATGGGTGTTGTTAGTTTCGAAATCTTATTGTGAATATTTATTTGAATAGATTGCATTGAGTTGGAAGCCCAAAGAAAGGGGAAGACTCAAGTTGTGAAGTGATTGTTCAATTATTTGAGGCAAGTGGATTTCTCAACCCTTGTTAAGTGTATAGAATTCGTGTATTTCCTTGTGGTATGTGTTGGGGAGTAATGGGACTTGGTGATGGGTTGACTTGTCCATATTGAATAATTTTAATGATGAAAAAGGGGTAATAAAAGGCAATGTGATTAATTATTGGTGTGTGATGTGTTGAGAATGGTTTGAAATGCTTATTGATTCATTGTTGGTGTTGTATCACGATTGTGTTGTTATGAAGTGTGCATTTTTATGAAAATGGTCATCTCCTCATTATTTATGTGAACATGTTATTTGCATTGGTTCTGAGACATGGTTGTGACAAGTGTTATGTGAATTGAGAAAGAATAAGAAATTAAAGAGGATGTACCATTTCGAAGGACGTGTCGCGCGCCGCGACGGATATTATGATTCGAGGGACGTGTCGCGCGCCGCGACGGATACTATGATTCGAGGGTCGTGTCGCACGCCGCGATGAATTTTATTATCGAGGGACGTGTCGCACGCCGCGACGGATTTCATTATCGAGGGTCGTGTCGCACGCCGCGACGGATGCATGGACAGATATGTCCCCCATGGGTCCCGGACTGAGAGACAGCGGGTGTGTATCGTTAGGTCAGACATGCATCACTATACTTGACATTGCATTTCATTGCATTGTGCATCTGTATCATTTGTGAACTTATGAGTACTTTTCTGTGGAACTTGTGATTGGTGAACTTTATCTTGTGTGTTGCTGATCTGTAATTGTTGAAGTGATATGGTTGAACTATGTGCTATGTAAATTGTGAACTATTAGGTTGGGCTGGTTTTTATGCAGGTTGTAGTTGTGGAGGTTTGGTTGGGGGTGTAAGGAGTACCCGTATTCCATACCCTTAGCTTGTGTTTAGAAGTTTGCTTGCTGAGTACCGTGTGGTTTGGTACTCACCCCTTGCTTCTACAAATTTTTGTAGGTTATGAGCCCGGATCTTCATGATACCCTCTCTTATTTTCTTGTCCGAGGCTTCCTATGGAGATTTGTGAGGTAGCTGATTGTCATCTCAGCAGACCTTCTTACTCCTTATTTATGATCTTGTTCTATTCTAGAAACAATGCCATTTGAGACTTGTGTTTCCTTTCAAATCCATTGTAATACATTAGAGGCTTGTGCACGTGACAATTAGATTTTGGGGGGTTTTAATTAGTTGACTTTGTATTCCACATTATTAGATGGTGTTAGTTTTTTTTTTTTTTGGTTTTACTTCCGCATTTATTGTATTAGTTGGGTTTTAGGCTGACTTGTCTTGGTGGGATAAGACGAGTGCCATCACGTCCATTTTTGGGTCGTGACAAAATGGTATCAGAGCCCTAGGTTCATAGGTCTCACGTGTGTACAAGCCAAGTCTAGTAGAGTCTCGAGGATCGGCGCGGAGACGTCTGTTGCTTATCTTCGAGAGGCTATGGTGACTTTTAGGAAAAATCTTCATTTCTTGTATCTCTATCGTGCGTCCTTGGTCTGATTTGATTCCTATCGCTTCATTCCACTCTCTCACTTGTAATGATGGCTCGTGCGTGGTTCTTTATGCGAGTAGTTAATGTCATGTGGGTTTGATGTTAGACATAATATTAACGTAAAAGTGATAGACTTATGAAAAGAATGTTTGGTCAGATTAGAAATGTTCAACGATTCGAAGGGGTTGAGTAAGGTTAGTTATCCAACAAAGGGAACAATACTTGAGCGGTATAGACAATATCTTGAGTGGTTCGACAATTGGAAGTGTAATAATTAAAGGGATGGCTAGATAATGAACAATGGAACTTTGAAAAATATAGTTAGTAAAGTTGTCATAACATTTATGGGTTGCTTAGCGAATGATGAGAATGATATTGTGCCAATTGAGGTTAGAATCTCGACTACGATTTCATAGATTGAGTGTATATCAAAGAGGGTCATGATACGACTACTATAATGATACTAATGCTTACTTGGTTAGAGGTATGGAGCGTGTTACTTCTACTACTTGATCCAAGAAAGAATGCATATTGCTTGGGCTAGAGACGAAACAGATTTGATAATATTTTGCAGCTATTCAATGGATAGAAATGTGAGGGCTATTTGGGTACGATCTTTCCGATAGGTATGATGTGATCTAGTGGTGGATCTAATAGATTTTCACGGTGGGGTACTAGTGGTATATGAAAATGAATACGTCAATTATCAAGTGTAAAGACTAACTACTTAAAGAGTTATCAGTTGTATCACATGCTCGTATAATGAGATTCGATATTGCATTCACATTTGAGAAATCAACTAGTTTGTTACTGCAGACGCTTGGGTTAAACATTGTCTATAAGAAAGATTTTAGTGGTGGATCTTTGGTACGATATTAATGTGTTTAGGTTGTGAAGTGTATTACGAGGATTCTAAATGAGGACTAGTGATTTACGTAAGTTCCAAGGGACTGGATCGATATCGGAATGACAAGCTTATGGATAAAGAAAGTCCCAACGAGTATACCGAAGGTAATTGAATATTTTAGTAAGAAAGTGCGTATAAAATTGGGTTAGTCTTTTGGATTTGGTTGGTATGACTGGATTTAAGGTGTTATGTCGATGATAAGGTTGATTTCGTTATGAGGGAAACGTCTACTGAGCATAACGACAATAAGATTCATGATGGATTAAGAATACGATGCAACTTTATGACAAGAATTTTTGGTTAAACGGATTTTGTATTGTAATAAAGACTTGTGAGTATCTAAGGTTGTGGCTTGCTACTATTTGATGAGTAGTGGAGTTGTATAGAAAGTTGTATGAGGTGCTGGGACACCGCTCGAATAGAATTGAAAGGAGTTAGGATCATAATGGAAAGGATTAGTGGGATGTAGTGTAGCCTTCGGAAGGAAGTGAGCGCAAGGGCCAAAGATGTATCTTCATAGGGTTAAAAATTGGTTTCAGAGACGCGTGATTTCATTTGTTTTTCTCTGGTTATGGTGATAGTGTTACGTGTCATTCATATGGGTTAAAAACTGTTGGATAAGATTTGAGAAGGAAGTACATAGACGTTAGGCTTGAGTGTGGTGATAAGTTCTTTTGTGATTTAGAGTTTGGTAACTGGTACAGTTGGAATCTGAATTTAAGTCTTCCATTGTAAGTTTACGTTTGTGGTAGTATGTTTTATCAAGGTATGAATTGGTAAGGTAAAAAAAAAATTTTAAAAAAATGATCGATCGATCGCGTCGAGTATTGAGCATTTTGAAGGACTTGTGCATTGTTTGAGTTGAAAAGTTTGTTACTTTTGATTGTTAAAGGACTTAAGGAAGGGTTTCACTTATGGTTTGATTTAGAGGATAAGGTAAAATGTCACGGGTTGTTGGTCAAAGGATAAGATTGGTAAGCGAGTCAATGAAAGAAACAAGAGTCTAGTATATTGAAGAGTTTAAGGAATTTGAAATTGTGTTATGGAAAGAATTTAAGAAAGGTGAAGGAATAAGACCTCTCGTATAGACCGTTGGTTCGGAGTTGAAGGTTGTATGAATTTGTCTTTGAATTTAGATATGACTATGAGATGTGAAATGGTTCGACACAAACTTACTAGGAATTTATTAGCAACTTTTATGAATATCGGGTTTTGATTTGGGTGAAAAACAATGATGTGTGTAAGATTATGTGTTGTTATGTGGGGCTAGATTGCTCAAATTATGGTAGGTGACTTATGGATGCACAATAGGATAAGATACAATTCTACATGGTTTGATTGATACTACTCTGTTGATGGGACTACACAGATTATTATGATGCATTACATAGACATGGGATGGTAAATAGGGGTTATGAGCTTATAGTATATAGAATTATTGGAGTGACTATGGATTTCTCTGAGTTTTGGCATGAGGTATGTGATGATTTAGAATGGTAGTTGAAACATGGTATGTGAAAGCTTGCGCGGAGTTGACTTTAAGCGTAATTTAATGGTGTAATTTAATTGTGTTATCTTTGATGGAAAAGTACTATCAGATTTGAAATTAGTGCTATCACCCTTGGGTGGAATCCGTATCTATTATGAAATGCTTACATGGAAAGAGAGGGAGCCATAGTTAGGAAATTTTAGAGGTGACAATGTGTTTGCTAAGAAGAATTTGATATTAGTGGCGGTTTAAGAGTAAGGTAAATGGTCAGTGTGGTTATGATGACTTGTTAGTATTAAGATGTGTTGGATTCAATGAAGTAATATGAGGAGTATATGAAGTTTGATAAATTGAGTATATGTACGATTTTAATGGGGACTAGATCGATTGACTGTGCGTAATAGAAAATCAAAGAGATGGAGTCAACTGAATAAAAATGTTTGATATGGGCTCTCATTTGGTGTTATTCAATCTTGATTTCATACAATCTTAGGTGACCATCTATTTTGTTCTAGACATGACTTCGAGTATGATTCACTACCTATGCCCACATGTGTTTTCACTTCTGTGGGTGGATCCCTAGTGGTGGATCGGGTGTACCGATCTTGCGATTGTCCTCTTGGTAGAGTGGCATCCTTGGGCAGTGGTCATTTCAGATATGGAATATTTGGTGTTGTCCTGGAGTAGTTGAAGTATTACAGTGGTTCTACCTGTACCACCTTACTTATGAGAGTTTATTGAAGAGCTGCCATGGATATTTTCAGTTATCCGACAGTCTTATTATTCATCTTGTCATTGAGGTCACGTTTTGGATATGTGCGATTTAATGCGGGGACCATTGGGTGTAGCTCTACCATTCTTAAGGATTGTCATTAATTACAACTACTAATCCAGCATGTTGACAATGTTGTTAGAGGTTCTTCATTGTAGGGTGTATCACTTGTTGGGTGGTTACTTGATCATTTTCTTCTTTGGGTTAGATGAGTTTGATTTTTCTTGATGAATACCCGATGTCTAAAGATTATAGCTTAAGCTCGTGAAAAGATTATGTTGTGAGAAGGGAATCTTGATAAGATCTGTGATGATTTGTAAAATATGAGTGTGTGGTGGTTGGTTCAGGTTCACTTCTAGTTGTAGCCAATATTGATTCCGAATTTTATCGTGATTGTGTGAGAAAGATTCGTCCTAACAGTTGTGTTATGGTCTAGAGGGTTTCAATTCAGATTGGGTTCAGGGGTTAGTTTGTGACTTGTTAATCACTCCTAGTTCAGATCTACCAAAGTTTGATTCGAAAATCCAGTTCTTAGTAGTTGATCTTGATGGAATTGTTTTAAGGAGGAGCTTACTTGGTGAGATGAACACCAACTCAGCATGATCATAACCCAGACTTTTGGTAAAGTTAGTTATTCTTCCTTCTCTTCTTTATGTTTGAGGACGAACATGTTTTTAGTGGTGGATAATGTAATGACCCGTTAGGCCATTTTGAGAACTAGTCATCTCTCTTTCATAAAAGACCCTTTCCGTAAGTTTTAAATGAGAATTTTGAATTACTTATTTAACTATGATTATCTAATTAGCGGGTAAGTTCTAAATATTTAATTTTAGTTAATGGTTAATGGGTCAAGTCCATAATTTATTTAATACCCTATACCACTTGTCCCATATATTAAATTAAGTTAGCGGAGTTTCACATTATCTGGATCATAACTTTTCTAACAAGAAAAGGGGAACGAAAAGGAACAAACGAGAGGGGCAGAGGGGACGATTTCGGCGTCACAAGAAAAACACTAAAAGCTTCAGGTAAAAGCTAAGGTTAGTTCTTGCTCTGCATATGAATTGCTAGGATGGGGAGTTAATATTATTATAAGAAAACATTATTGGAAGTTGGGTTCTGAGGATCTAGGATTCAAAAGTGTTAGTGGAAAATCATTGTATAATGATGACCAACAATAATATAATAATGACCAATCATTGAAAAGTAGTAGATTGTAGTATATGATGGATCTTAAGTGGTACAATTGTGTTTACTCGTGGAATAGGCATACTGTCTTCGTAACCTTCGATATTTTTGCATATTTTCTTATAATTATCATATTACGATTCAATATTTTTTGATAAATTGGTATAGGTAAGGAAATATTATATGAATTTCATTAGATTTATGACATTGGAGAATTAATACATAACCCTAGACTTGAAATTTGGAGAATATAAGAGTTGACATGTTAAATTGGCATCAAGATTAGGAATTTAATTATAGATTTGAGTGAGCTTTTGGGTTTAGGCTAGACACATAATGATATGGGTGTTGTTAGTTTCGAAATCTTATTGTGAATATTTATTTGAATAGATTGCATTGAGTTGGAAGCCCAAAGAAAGGGGAAGACTCAAGTTGTGAAGTGATTGTTCAATTATTTGAGGCAAGTGGATTTCTCAACCCTTGTTAAGTGTATAGAATTCGTGTATTTCCTTGTGGTATGTGTTGGGGAGTAATGGAACTTGGTGATGGGTTGACTTGTCCATATTGAATAATTTTAATGATGAAAAAGGGGTAATAAAAGGCAATGTGATTAATTATTGGTGTGTGATGTGTTGAGAATGGTTTGAAAGGCTTATTGATTCATTGTTGGTGTTGTATCACGATTGTGTTGTTATGAAGTGCATTTTTATGAAAATGGTCATCTCCTCATTATTTATGTGAACATGTTATTTGCATTGGTTCTGAGACATGGTTGTGACAAGTGTTATGTGAACTGAGAAAGAATAAGAAATTAAAGAGGATGTACCATTTCGAGGGACGTGTCGCGCGCCGCGACGGATATTATGATTCGAGGGACGTGTCGCGCGCCGCGACGGATACTATGATTCGAGGGTCGTGTCGCACGCCGCGATGAATTTTATTATCGAGGGACGTGTCGCACGCCGCGACAGATTTCATTATCGAGGGTCGTGTCGCACGCCGCGACGGATGCATGGACAGATATGTCCCCCATGGGTCCCGGACTGAGAGACAGCGGGTGTGTATCGTTAGGTCAGACATGCATCACTATACTTGACATTGCATTTCATTGCATTGTGCATCTGTATCATTTGTGAACTTATGAGTACTTTTCTGTGGAACTTGTGATTGGTGAACTTTATCTTGTGTGTTGCTGATCTGTAATTGTTGAAGTGATATGGTTGAACTATGTGCTATGTAAATTGTGAACTATTAGGTTGGGCTGGTTTTTATGCAGGTTATAGTTGTGGAGGTTTGGTTGGGGTGTAAGGAGTACCCGTATTCCATACCCTTAGCTTGTGTTTAGAAGTTTTCTTGCTGAGTACCGTGTGATTTGGTACTCACCCATTGCTTCTACAATTTTTTGTAGGTTATGAGCCCGGATCTTCATGATACCCTCTCTTATTTTCTTGTCCGAGGCTTCCTATAGAGATTTGTGAGGTAGCTGATTGTCATCTCAGCAGACCTTCTTACTCCTTATTTATGATCTTGTTCTATTCTAGAAACAAT